>BGPR01018713.1:6173-30412 GCA_013235015.1 Araneus ventricosus | reverse complement strand
ATTATCCTTATTACTCAATTTATTAAGAGGTTCATCTTCAGAATCACTTGAATTATTCACTGATTTTAAAGAACTATTCACAGGATCAGACTTTTTAGCTAAAGTAGCTATTGGCTGTTCATCGGAATCATCATCAGAATCAACAAATCTCTTTTTCTTTAAAGTTCCTTCTTTGGATTTGCTGTTGTTTGTTAAAGGTTTCTTTTTAGAGTCATTGGAATTATCCATCTTCTTATTACTCAAGTTATTACGAGGTTCATCTTCGAAATCACTTGAATCAATAGAATTATCTACCTTCTTTTTTGAATATTTTGCAAGAGATTCATCTTCTGATCCACTTGTACTTTCAATTGACTTAGAGAATTTGCTTGCAGAATTTAACTTCTTTTTAGAAAATGAATTTGAGTTCTTATCAGAATGAATGGAATCATTACATTTCATGTATTTAGTAAAGTGTTCATCTTCTGAATCACTAGAATTGTTTTTAGATTCCATAGATTCTTGAGATCCATTTGATTTCAATCTAGTTTTGAATTTCATTTTTTCACCATTTGAATGAATGGAATTATTAGATTTTTGAAATATTATAAGAGGTTCATCTTCAGGATCACTTGAACGATTTTTTGAATCATCAATGAATTTTTTCTTTTTGGTTGAGGACATAATTAACTCATCTTCAGAATCAACAGGATTACTAAATTGTTTCTTTATAAATTTTGAAGGACATTTATTTTCTGATTCGTCAGACTTAATCAATGAATTTAAAGATCCATTTAAGGAATTTGATTCCTTCTGAAATACACTCAGTGGTTCATCTTCTGAATCACTTGATTCCATTATAGCCTTTTTAAAACAATTCTGATTTTTTATACTTTTGGGAACTTTTTTCTTCTCTTCTGATTTTGTAATAGGCTGTGCTTCTAAATCACTGGACCTTCTGGCCTTCTACAACAACAAAAAAAAGCATTATATATATAAAAAATTACTTCAATCTTTTCTAGGCATATTATTCAGAAATTATAAATATTAATGACACACATGATCTACAGTAAAATGTTGGAAATGCTGATAAGGATTGTTAAAATAATACACTTTATGCAGAACATCCCTTTCACATACATCTGTATAATTGCTATAACCGCATCCGCCTTTTTTGGTTTAAAAATTTTTAAAATAATACCTATTATGACCTGGAAGGCAATACAAAAATGCGACTCTATGACAGTATAAATAACATCTTATGTTTAGAAAGTCATGTAAAAATAACTATCCCTGGAAAATCTTAAAAATTTTCATCAAGCTGCAAAATACCAGAATTATGCATTTCCGACACCATGCAAGCAAAAACTCAGTATCAACCAAGAGAAAAATATCAACCAATTTTGAAAAATTCTATCTTAATATTTGAAGCATAATGCTTCAAATATTTAAGACCTGTTAAGGGATAAGAACTGTGAAGGAACACCAGATTCTTTGAGATTTCATATTTTTCAAAAATACCAATAAAAAAATAACTTTAATTTAGCATCTGCCTCCTCTTTACAACAGCTGTTCACTTCTCTGTGCATACCTGCACGTTCAACTTTGCAGTGGATTTGCCAAATAGGCAAGTGGTTGGGAAGTTAAATTAAAATTAATAAGGGGAAAGATGGGAATGGTCTTAGTCGATTCAAGTTTGGGTCTAGAATGAACATATAAAGTTTTTCCCTCCTACTGAATGAGTTTTAGTCATTGAATACAGATTTGTAGTCAGAACACAACATTAAAAAAAAATTGAAATTGATCTAAAATATTTTAATGTATTTAAATACCAATCTATATTAGAAACAGCCAGAGATGGAAGTAACGCAGGAGGAGTTAAAAATAAACACGCCCCTTTGCTCTGCATCATTAACGAACGCACAAATCCGATTTCTGTTACGGTGTCAAAAAAATCAGACAGGATTTTTTTTTTATTTAAAGCTAAGCAAAAATAAAAATTAGTTCTGTGATCGTAAATTTCACTTCATCTACTTATTCATGCTGGATTGAAGTATGAGTCAATAAAATGACTTCATCTGTTTCATTTTTTTTTTTTTTTTTTGGCAATTGATTCATGGAGTTTATTTATAAATTGATTCGAGTTAGCAGTTTTTTTTTTATGCTGATTCATTATTCAAGGATTAGTTGGAAGTTAGTGTAAAATACTTTTGTTTTGGTTAAAAGGGTTCTTTCTATATATTTTGCATTTAATATTTTTTCCTTAACTCTTGAGTAATTGTTAAAAGTAAGATTCTTAGTAAATGAAGGTTTGTGTCAATTGATTCATTAGCTCTGTTTTTCATGCTTTTTTTTAATTTCTTAAGCACTCTGCCAATGCACAAGAGATTTTCTACTATAACTTTCGTTAGTAAATCTATGACAATGGGATACGAAATATGTCTGGAGGGCTAAAAACCCGTCTTAGATGGGCACAAATCTTCTAGTTAAATAAGTGCTAAAATGAATATCATTGTTTTTCATCACCCTTTCTACCATTGGCGAAGTTCATCCTTTCAACCTCTGGCCCATTCTTGCTTCAGGCGCTTGACTGGTGATTAAGGCAAAATTTTGAAACAGGGTTGTGAGCTTCCTTTTCAATGAATATAATATATGTAAGTATCCATTTTGTTCAGAATTTCAAGCTCTAAAAAATTTGTACAAGTAATGGTTTTGATAGCATCAGTTGTATTTGAGATATTGCTAAGTTAATTAAGAAAAACCTCTTTTTTCTGACTACAAAACTGTACCCAGCAACTAAAGCTCACCTACAGACATGACACAGGCTTGGAACAAAAAAAGCTGAACTTCATAAATAACTTATTGTGCAAAACATAAACACCAAAAATTAAAATAAGTATGATTAATTGAACAATAAAATGAATAAATGTATACAAAAAGTGCTTGAGATATTAAAAATATTGTAGAATTATTATAAGTTTAAAAGAAATTTAATGGATTAAAAATGAATTACATAGAAATTTTGTTGAAATAAAAACTATGGTAAAAATTATCTCACTAAAAAAATATGGCCATGTAAACACTTTTTTATTTATACATTATTTTTAATCCTTTTTTTTTCATTTTTTGAGCTAACAGTTCAAGCTTTCTTTCATGTTTCAGTCTGCTATTTCAATCCATTTTCAAAATTTGTTTATTGCTGTCTTTCTTTGATGGGGTCTTTGTTTTTATGTTTTTCTCCAATGTTATGTACTACAGTAAAACCTGTACTAAACGGAATCTAAAGGGACTAGAAAAATTTTCCGTTTTAGACAGGATTCCGTTTCATAAAGGGCTTATTAGAATATGAGAATTTAAAATGTATCTAATCATTATTTAAATTAAATCGATCGTAATAAAAAAGATATTCTAAGATTAACAAAATACCATAAAAATTACGATAATTACGTTTTAACAAGTGTCACATTCAAAAATTAAGATTTGGCTAAATTTTAAAATTACACGATAACAATAAAAATTATGAACATATAAAAGTTAGATGTTTATATTATTTTATTTTAATAATATTGCTTTTAGACACTAAATAGAAATATATATCATATTCATTACTTGCTCTAAACAATTGATTATCCTTACTCAAAAGCTACAAATTTAAGGAAAATAAGTTTATTTGCTAAATCTAAATTTTAAAATAATCCAGCATTGTTTTCTGATATCTTTTTATGAGTAATTCTTTGCTCCGTTAATATTTTCGTCTTCTTCAAAAGTTCAAGCATTTCAGCATCTCCCTGACTTATGGCAAACTTTTCAAGTTCAGGTACTGTATCTAAAATGGATCCATATGATTTAATGGAGAGTCGTTTCTTTAATGGAAATGTTTTAATTTATATACATTCATCATAACTGCTATCTTTGTTCGTATGCCTTTGAATTATATACTCACATTATCAATAGGAACCTCTGTTAAAATATCATTGTTGATTGATATGAATTCTTTCGCACTCATATCGGAAACTTTACCCTTGTTCAACAAAATCTGCAGATTGCTTGCATTTATATCTTTGGCTGATGAATAATTTTAGATGCAAACATTTTCAGGTAAATTCGCCTCAACAATTTTTTTTACTGTAGGATATAAAAATAATTTTTGGGAAAACTCGCGAATTTCCCCCCTGTTAGAACAGGTTTTCTAACAATGAAATATTGTGAATTGTTCTTTGAAATTCTGACCATTTCCGCGTTACACAGGTTCCGTTTTATGCAGGAAATGTAATATGGATCTTTCCATATTTTTCGAAGGGACCAAATATTTTTTCAGCTTAAGACAGGATTCCATTTCTTACAGTGTTCGTTTTAAACAGGTTTTACTGTATCAATAGCATCATGTAAAATCTAAATTTCTAGAAAAATCAATTCTAAATTTTTGAAAATACTCAACAGCAGACTGCTCTTTGCACATCATTTTGTAATTAACATTGTGAATTGAAGAATATGCTTCAATATGCATTCTTTCTGATCTTTTATGTATCAAATCAGACATTATGTTGAATGTGCACACAGCCTTTGTTTGCGTGCTACTTGCGTCTTTTGTGTGTGCACCCCCACCCCTTAACACTTTAACAAAAACTTTAATGCAGACCTGCATTGATACAAAGAATGGTAAAATCCGATGCTGAAAACTCTGAAATCCACGTTTCTGAGGAAATGTGTCATGTCTGAAGTCACTACAAAGAATGCACAACATTTTTCCACTGACATCAACCTTTTTTTATACTTTCTCCAAGAGATACCTCAGTTTCCTTTTCGCCAAGTTTTAAGTTTTTTTTTTTCTTCCCTAGCCAGCCACAACGGAATTTGCACGTTTCATTTTTATCAATGTCCCGCAATTTTGGACTATCGAAAAGCGATAGCCGCCATCCTGTTGATAGACACATGTTAGGGAATGAAAACTAACAAAAATTAAATTGAAATAACTAACAAAAATGAGGAAAAGAATGTTAAAAAGAATGCAAAAATAAAATAGTTTCCTTCTTGGAGAGCTAGCGATCTTTTTTCCTCACGAAATTCAGATGATTTCCATCCGAATTCTGATTGGATAAAACGAAAGATGATTGGACAGAACGAGAAAGAAAACGCAACCTTCAGGCATTCCTCCCAATACTGAACTTTGACCCCAAAGTGCGGCAAAACGATGGTACATCACTCGGATGCTGAAAGGCTTTCGGTAGAATTATGCAATATCCTATGAATTTGAAGCTCTTTCGCCTTACAGCCATATGCAAAATTTGCACAAGGTGCGCAGTTTTTTATTGCATGAGCAACCCCCCAACACATTAACAAAAATTTTAATGCAGCTTTGCATTGATCCCAAGAATGATTAAATTTGATGCTGAAAAAGCGGAAATCCACGTTTCCGAGGAAATGTGTATATCTGTCACCTAGCAGGAGGGGGAAAACTTAGATTAAAACAATTTCCACCTTCCCTAATTAATTCTGAATTCAGCTTTTTTATACTCCCCAAACACTGGGCTATTTAGTATGTG
The DNA here is from genome assembly GCA_013235015.1 of Araneus ventricosus. Lineage (NCBI taxonomy): Eukaryota > Metazoa > Arthropoda > Arachnida > Araneae > Araneidae > Araneus > Araneus ventricosus. The sequence continues at coordinate 24,890 of BGPR01018713.1, read as the reverse complement.
AAGAAATATTTTATGAAATTTCAAAACTAGGCAATTCATTATAAATTTTTATACTCAAATCCAGTTTCACACAGCCTTTAAAAATTCTTGAATATTATGAGAGTAATCCTTATTAGGTCTTGCGTCCCTGTGTCAATTGATCTTGAAAAATTACAGGAGGATTTTTACTAAGTTCCTGAGGAGGGGATTTATAGAAGTGTTAAGGAATAATTCTTCAATTCTTTTGGCTTCTGAACTAATTAATGTAGAAATTATTAGTAAAATTTATGAGGCATCAAAATCTTAAATTCAACTGTCAAAATTTCATGTAAAATTCTCCATTTTATTAAAAAAATGAATAATGTGACACTTGATAATGCCAGTCATTAAAATTAAGAAATTTTCTCAAGCTTTTTAGTATTTTCTACAATATCTCTAATAGCACTAAATATACCATATTTCAAAATATTCCCAATAATAAAGGATAAAAACTCATATTCATTCTAATAGATCAACTTGTCAATATTTTAAGGAAGGAACCTAATAATTGATAAAATGCATTTTAGATTTAAAAATAAAATGTGTTATAATTTGAAAACTGGAATCAGCTGACTTTTTCCAAGAGATGAACATTCAGTTTAATAATTTTTCTCATTAGGAATCAGATGAAAGAACATCTTGCTTTGAAATTTAACTAAGCATAATTATGGCCTACAAATCAGGAATAATTTTTTTGCAAATTCTGAAATTCTTTGAGAATTCTCTTCAATCAAAAAACAATTAATGATGCGAGATGGAAATTATTGGCATATTCAAGGTGCAGAAGTAATAGAAATGTACAGATTTGCAAGTAAAACATCAGGGGGAAGGGGATGCTAACACATTTTTAAAGAAATTTTGTTATAAAAATCGTATCAATTTTAAATACATTTAATTAACAAATTGATCATCAACTATTAGCAGTCCCATGGTGTTTGGAATAATTTTTATAAATCCTTAAAAGAATAGTTTTGATATAAAAAAAATGCAAGTATATGCATTATATTTACTTACACTGCTTTATTGTATTTATGCAAGAAGAATTGTTAAGAATCATAAAGACAATCAATATACCTTCAGGACTTTATTCCTTTTGATTGGTTTAAGTTGAATGGTTTCATCTTCAGATGAGCTGATTAATGTCCTTTTGCCTCTAGAAAAGACATTAAATCATACAAAAGAGAGAAAAAAAGTTGAGAATAATACAGATATATACAGAAAATTCATACATAGAAGCAGGGCAAGTAAAAAAAAGAATGAGTATACATTTATTACTCATAAAATGTATAGAGTTCAACTTGATACAGTCATTTTCAAATTAGTTTCCTTTCAGTTATATATACCTGGTCCAATGTGCCTGCCACTGGACTGGATCACATGTTAGAAGCTATCTTTCCACATCTTCTTTAGAAATGAATACTTCATTGCATTCTTCAAAACAGCCATCAATACATTAAATCTTTGGCTAGAAATTCCAATTTCAAATGGAAGGGGGGGGGGGGGGGGCACAGCTATATCCGGTCTGTATAGAGGGTGTGGCATACATTCAATATTTGGCAGAGCTAAACATTGTGCAACAACAGTAGAAACACAAGGACATGTATGATCATGGTGAAAGATCCACCAGATTAGGTGAAAGATGGCTAATCATTATTTGTCATTTCAGAGTTTCCAAATAAATGCATAGATACTTAAATTTTCTTTTTATATCAATCAGACAAGAGCTGATCATTGCATCAAAATGTATTTTGCCATTGCAATTCATATGTTAAAAAATAAATTTATTTCTAATCTCTTTTTACCTAAATACTTATTTTAAGATCCACCAATGTAACAATGTTTCACACAAGTATAGCATTTTTTTTTTAATACTGTCAAGTTACAACAAGGTTTATTAAGATTATTAAAAAATGGACCTAATTCTCAAAACCAGAAAGTATGAAACGTGAGAAATTAAAATGCTAAAATAAGCAACAAATGTATGAAATCAAAATACCTTTGTCTTTTTAAGCCACTGAGGGTTGAGGGCAAAGGCGATTTTTTAATAATGTTATTCTTATGAGATGCCAAAGACTTTTCATCAAAATCACTAGAGGATTCCATCTATATGAAATAATCAAATGTGAATTAACATTTTCATCTGAGGAAATACTTTTAAAATAATATTTTCATTTAGTTCAGTTTCTGTTATCTCAAAATGTTTTATAACAATATATAAAAGAAAATATTTGAAGCTTTCAAATTAACCAGTTTAAAATTTTCAAATGTAATAACAGGGATTATTAAAAAATTAAAAGATGAAACTTTGAAATGCCATGTAGCTATTCAAATTGTAGATGATTAGGGAGGGATTCATTATTTGCGATACAAATATTTTAGTACTTTCATTGCCAATTAATACTGTTAAAATTGAACAACTTAAAAACCTTACATGTAAGAATGGAGATTTAAAAATTTAATTAAAAAAAGAAGAAAATTTTGAAAAGGCATAAAGGTAACTCATTAGTATAATAATGTTAAAATGTTTTTAAAAAACTCTCTTTTAAAAAAATACACACAGAATTTTGCTAAATTAATGAGCCAACATACACTGAATGATGCATAAACACAGTGAATTTATGATTTTAGACAATAACAAAATAATTAATTACAATCAAAATTACCTCAATATCATTTACTCCATTCACAAACTGATCATCAATAACATTTTCTTGTATGTTTCCAGTTGAAATGATATCACCAGGAGAGGAACTATGCAAATGATATTCAAAATATTTTAACATAAAATAATAAATCTAAAGTCAACAAAATCCATAACTCTTGCTGATTTTGAATAATACACCCAGTATTTATTTAATAATGTATTAACATTCCTTCAATAACATGAAATTTCACTAAATACAGTTTGGATTACATTAAATAAATTATAGAGAAACATATTTACTGATAAGTGTACCTGATTTAATTGCACTATTTCAAAAACGTAGCACTTTAAAATTAATTTACTTGCTCATAACAGCAGGATACGAGAGAGCCCTTTTAAAGTTTAACCCTCAGACTTTGTATCCCGAGATTTCTGCGGGTTAGAAGCAGGTCTATTTTCTGCTGCAAACTCTGATTTCACAAGCTAATGTGTTTATTTAATACTTTCATAGTATTGGATCATGTTATACTCAAGCTTTGTATATAAATAACTCGCTTGGCTCAAAGGTATTTGCACATGTTTGCAAACGTATCTAAATAGGGATTGAAAAAAATTACACAGTCAGAGGGTTAATCATTATAAAATACTGACCTTTATTATTTTCTGATGATGATATAAAATAAGAATAACAGAAAAAAGGAAGTATAGACATTAATCTATCCAATATTGGGAAATGCAAAATACATTTTACTTTAAATCAGCTAGATGTATAATTAGAATACTTTGAAAGGTTTAAGAATATTCCGATTACATAATTCTTTTTTATGTATTAAGAATCGATTCATTCCAAAAAATAAAGTAAGTGAGAGCAAATGCAGAACAAAATTTTTAAAATTCAACTGTGAAAAAAAAAAATATCTGTGAGCACTTTTACCTTCCTGAAAATTAAAATTGTGAATTATAAGCACACACTTACCCAACAGAAATGGAGCATGTGCAAGTAACTTAATTCTTCAGGATATTCTGTATTTCATTAAATATTTTGAATAAAGATAAAATAATCCAAGTTGTTTAATCTCCCATTCCTTACTGCAGGAATCATTATATCTCAGAGAAAATTTAGAAAGAAATGTATTTAAAAGTGTAATATGGGGCATTTGACCCAGACCACCCAAGTTACTTTTTTCACAGGATTCAATATTTTTACAAATAAGTTGACTGACAGATATTAAACATTGTAAATAAAGAGGTTTCACTTTTATGTAACAAGAAATAAAATAATTTGTAACCTTTAGTGAATGATTCAATAAGTATTTTAATATCATTATGCCCATTAAGAGTTCTTATTGGTGAAGGCTATATCTAACATCCAATTTCCACAATTAGTAACTTAATGCCGGCAATAAATGTTTCTCTGATTTTCATAGAATCATAAAATATCTTACTCCATTATAAGCATTTTATGTTCACTCTTTTCAGTTATTTCATCACCAGAAGTTTCCTATAAAAAGATAATAAATATATAATTAATTTTATTTTATTTACATAAAGTTATAGACATAATACGTTCAAAAGCAATTCGCTAATGCATCATTATTTTATATATATTTTTACTAATAAAATAACTACGAGAATTCAATGTCACAGTTAAGATTATATATATTGTTACAAAACTATAAAGTTGTTTCCCTGAGATGCTAATCTTGGCGACAAAAGGAGTTTTCTAGAAAGACCTCGAACTGTCAACAAATTTCTACTGGCTTTATGAACTTTCTGGAGATTACGTCACTTCCTGTTGAAAAAATATAAAAGCAAGCTCTCAAGCCAAGAACAGTTAGTTGGATTTTGATCAGCAAGCAAGCTGGTGAGCTGATAAGAGACCTTTGAGTGCGGTGTTGAGTTGAATTGATTTATTGGTAATTTCCGTTGTGAATTTTTACAAATGCTGTTTTTAATACTTGTGCTACGTTTCTTTTCGTAGAATATTTATAAAATAAAGAGCTTTATTTTTTTAATTCTGCTTATTGGATTCCATTCACATACACCCACAAGACAATTTTGTTACAATATATATAATAATAAACACACAAAAATGCAATAATGAAAAAGGAAAGAAAAAAAAAATTATGAAAAAAGAAATAGGAATTCTCATTTTCCTTTGTATTAAAATTTTATTGGTAATGCATTTCCATGACTTGTATTCATATTTTATATATTTGTCTTTACATGTTATAATATAAAGACAAAGAAAAGAGGATGTACAAAAATTCATATGGTAGAAAATACAATACAAATAACACAAAGAAAAATAGTTAACTTCCATTTTTTAGCATAAGCCAAATTCAACAAGACAAAAATAATAAACACACAAGGACAGAAAAATGAACATGGAAAAACAAGAACATCCCATGATAATTCAAAGTTTGTTTTTTTTTCATAACACACCTATGCTTAAACATTCAATGTTGGTGATTAGCTATTTTTATTTTTCTTAAGCTTTTGGAAGTATGCCATGTTTTTGTGTATGTTCTTTTTAATACGCTTCTTATCAATATCAGTATGGGTTGTCATTGGTATGATTCTTGGAACATTAATTCATATCTGGCTCCTTGTTGAAGTCAAGTTTGGAAATACTATGACAAGCTAAGCCAATCCAGACAGGCAGGTATCCTATTTTAATGTAACTTTATATGCAAAAAGGGAAATATATGAATTTAATAAAGAAAACTAAAATTTAGCAAAGGCATAAAAGGCTAATCATTAGTATAATATAGTTAAATGTGTTCATCAAAAACATTTTCAATAAAACAAGATAACTTTGTTAAACTAATGAACTATTAAACACACTAAAATGATTATTTTTAGACAATACATAATTAAAGAAGCGAACAATATACAATAAATAATAACAATCAAAATTACCTTAATCTTAATTTTATTAAACTAATGAGGCATGAAACACATTGAAGTGATGATTTTAGAAAATAAATACTTAAATGAACAAATAAAATATATGATAACTACAATCAAAATTACCTTAATATCATCTTCTCCATTTGTAAATTGACCATTAATAACATTTTCTTTGATGTTTCCCGGTGTAATATCATCATCGGAAGAGGAACTATGGAAATGATAAATCTAAAGTTAACAAAATCCATAACTATTGTTGATGCTAAATGATAGATACATCAAGCTCTCATTTAATAATGCATTAACATTTCTTCAATAACATATGAAATCACTTAACTTTATCAGAGAAATATACTTACTGATAAGCTTAGCTGATTTATTTGCATAACTTTAAAAATTTGCATCTTTAAATTAATTTGTTTGCTCTGTAAGAGCAGAATTAAAGTCCAATAGAGAATGCTACTAACTACCCACTAATGCTTAATCATAACAAGTATATTTATATTTGTGAATATATATAATGAATGAGTCGAATTCGGCAACACCCTGTATAAAATAGCAAAAAGGAAATAAAGATAAAACCATTTCAATATTCCTCTGCAACTAAAAATCATCTTACTTAAGAAAACAAAGAAGTTTTTCTTTATATATTTTATTTATTCACAACTTTCAAAGTCTATTTGAAACACTTCACATAAAACACTATACAATGAAAAATTGTAAGAGTAGGCAATACTACAGAAAAGAAAAGTTTTGTGCATTAATTCAAAAGTATAAACAAATAAAATAAAAAAAATAAGGTAAATCACAGCAAGAGCAGAACAATGTTTAAAAAATTCAACTTCTTTGAAGTAATTGAAAAAAAAAAAAGCCTTTGAAACCTCTTTGTCTTTCTCAAAATTAAAAATGTGAATTATAAGCACACTTACACAACAGAAAAGGAGCAAGTGCATGCAACTTAATTCATGAGCAGTAATTTTCACCAAATTTTTTTTGACTCGCAAGGAAATAATCCAAGTTGATCGATCTTTGATTCATTATTGTAGAAATTTCAGAGAAAATATAGGAGGAAAACACCATTTTAAACAGGCAGGCATTTTATGAGGCAGTTGCCCCTGAGAAACCAAGTTACTTTATTCACTTTGGTCACAGGATTCAATATATTTATTATTTTTAGAAATAAGTTGACTTGTAGATTCTAAATACAGAGGTTTTACTTTTATATAACAAGAAATAAAATTAAAACTAATTTTTTTTAATACTTTATCAACAAAAATATAATTTAACATTTAGTGAATGGTTCATTAAATATTTTAATATCAATATGCCCTTTAAGAGTTTTTATTGTTGAAAGCAGGGTTCCCACTCTTATTGAAGAAAAAAAATTCAAGGACCATAAAATTACAAATTTTAGAACATAAAAATGCAAAGGACAAATTTAAATAAAATATTTTCAACTTTAATGTTCAAATGCGTCATCACTTTCTTACTTATGACTTTTAGATGCTTAAGTGAAGAGTATCAAAGGCACGTTTTGCTCACCTTGCAGTTAGTAAACCAAAATCTACAGTGCAGAGTGAGTTTCACAATTCAAGCATCCTTACTATTAGGTATAGTGTACTACTACTAGATGCTAATTTTACAAACTACTACTAAGCATTAATTGGTAGCTCACTTCACAAACACATTAGCTGAAACAAAATTCATTAAAAAGTTGTTAGTCCCACAAGAACCTCTATTTTTACTTTTGACCATTGCTTGGGAATGAAGGGGGGAAAAGCAAGAGATGGGTACAAATCAGCAAACCTTTATTTACATTTAAATAAACTTCAAAATACTTTAAATTTAGATTTTTAGTTGCTCTGTTAAAGCCTCAATTTTTTTCATTGATCGTTTTGACTTCATTAGCCCTTTCTTTGTCTGTTTTTTTTTTAAAACCATTGGATTCTGCAATAGATTGAAAATCTCTACTTTTGTCGTCAGCCTTTTCAGCTAGTTTGTCTGCAGAGTTTTGCACTGCAGAAACCAATGCAATGCAGTTCAGTGTGATGTATGACTCAGAATTATGATGACCCTTTAAAATTTTTGCCATATATTTATTTATCTACTAACTGAATAGCCAGTTTGTGTGAACGGAGTGCAAAAATTTACCCGACTATTTGCCATAATGAAGAGTAAAAAAACTGTATAACCTGGCATCCCTTGCTCTTTAATGTTCAATTTTAGTAATCAAACCACTTATATTAATCCTCTATGAACGTTGAAAAAGAAAAAAAAAGTTTTATTAATAAGAACTAATGTAAGTAAAAATTGATTACTATAGGCGCCCGTAGGATTTTTTCCAAACAGGAACAAAAAATTTTTGAAAATAACTAAGAATCAAAAATTAATTTTTAAACTTATTAGTTATCTTAATTAAATTATTACTCATTACTTACAGGGTATCTGCCAAAATACAGTGTTACAAAATCATGAATTTCCATGACTTTCCCTGATTACAGGCAATAATTTTCCTTGACTAAGAAATGCTTTAGTTAAAGTATATAAGAATTAAACATCTAATGTAAATGCAAACAAAAGGTATGTGTTTGGAGATAATACAGAAATTTTGGGATAGAAAAAGTACTTATAAATGTTTACAAACTCGTGTACATAGAAATAAATTATTGTATTTCCATATTTAATCATACAGCAGTTTTATAAATGCAACCAAAATTTTTCTAATTCAATTTGAATTCATTAACTTTAGCCAAATGATAAAGTAAAATTAGCAGTAAATAACGAAACTGTGATGATTTTTCGAAAATATTTAATGTAGCACAATAATGATTATTTACATTTCTGTATTAATCTCAAAAATTAATGTCTCAATATAAAGTTCCTATATTTAAACTTAATTTGAATATTCACAGTAAGAATTTTCTCTTTTCCTCCAAAATTTGAATTTTTTCTTCAAATTCAATTTCTTCCTTCCCTTTTTCCAGTTGGATTTTCTTTTTATGATTATATAACTGCTGCAATTCATTTTCTAATTTTCTCTTTTCTTGTGTCTTTGATGCTTTTTTACAGGGTTCGCACACATTTCCTTAAAAGAAAATCAAGGACTTTTAAGGACTAAAAAACCAAAAAATAAGGATCTCTAAATTGAATAAACGTAACGAAGTGTCGCACGCATTTTTAAATAAAATGTCTCATTTTTGCAAATTCAACCTATTAGATGATAAATTATAATATAAAACATAGAAGAGACATTACAAATTTAACACAACAAAACTCCTGAAAATATGAGTTAATAAATTGATGAAAAAAACCCCATGAAACCCCATGTAATCAAATTAAGTATCTTTTCATTCCAAACTTTTTCATTCAATTTTAGATCCAAGGTATTTATTTTAATTTCTTTTTCAGAAATTGTTTTTCTTAGTTCATGCGATTAATAAATCAATTTATGTCCTTTGACTTTTCAGCCAAATCATTTTTAGCTAAATCATTTGCTTTCTCATTTGTTTGGTGCATGTCCTTTTGTTTTAAAAAATCTATTTTCTCCTCTAGAGCTTTTCGTATCAGTCGTTTTGTTTCAGTCTTTTCTTTGGATCTTTCACTTTCTAAATACTGCATGTATTTTGCTCTAGCTGAGGTGGCAGCCGTCCTCATTTCTTTAGTAATTTTTAAGTCATAAATAGCCCAGACAGCTTAATAAATTCATGATTTACACGCTGGAAAATATATGAAGCATCTTTTAAATTTTCTATTTCCAGGGCCTTGTTCACCGAAAAACCTCATTGTCCATGTGACAATATTAATACCATTTTGATAATCCTCCAAACTTTTTCATAATAATTATTGCTAAAATAAGTTTGTACAAAATTATCAAGGGAATCACTCTTTGGATTGAAAGAAGTAAATTCAAATGAATTTGGTCTTACAATATTTAACAGAAAATCTGCATAGAGTAACAAAATTTCGTCGCAATCTTTTCACAAAATACGTTTATTTTGCGACGATACAATCAATACCTTTTTCGTTTTTTCCTGTGCTTTTTCAGGATATCCAGCCATTACTCGTGGATCAATGCAAATCGCAAGTCTTAGTAGTGCGTAATTCACAGGACATTTCTGCATGAAATGTTTTACCGACTATCCTGTCTGAGTGTGAAAACATCCTTGTCTGCTAATTCCTTATTTTTTGTCTTTTCTTTTATTAGTTACTCTGCAGCAAATCCTAAATACACTTAACTTTTATCGTTATACAAGTTTGGGTCACAGAAGTTGAATTTGCATAAAGTCTCAGGTTTCTCAATTCTTTCATTCTCTGGTTTCAAAATTTTGAAATGTTGAATGCAATCATTAACAAGTTTTAAAAACATCACTGGCAAAAAATGGAAGTAAAGGTTTATCACTTTGATACTGTTCTAAAAATAGTAACAGCACTTTTGACAATCATTCCTATGGAACCATGGACCAATAAAAAGACCATCTGTAACTCCTCCCTTATTTCCCAAAGTGTATGTGATGGATATGGATTCGTAGAACGCGAGCAGTGTCGTCCCCCTACCCCATTCCGCGAAAGCCACATCGACCGAGATTAGAACCGCCGAGAAGGAGGAATTAGAAAACGATAATCGGTGAAATTTTAAATTTCTTAATAATGACAGAGTAAAAAGTAAGGACTTTCAAGGACTTTTTAAAAATGGGGCATAAAAATAAGGATTTGTAAGGACTTTTAAGGACTAAATGTAAAAGTAAGGATTTTTAAGGACTTGTAAGAACCCTGTTTTATTTAAATATTCTTTCTTCCTCACTAAACCCGCTCTATACCGATGCTTCGCACCACGAACAGCTAACAACATTCTTTTAGTAATAGAGACATTTTCAACTCCCCTAAGAGATTTAATTCCATCGTATGCTCGTCTATGATTAATCAAACTTTGCTTTTTCAAGTTTTCAAATAGCATTGTTTTATTGACAGAGAAGCCCCTTTCCACTGAATCATTCCCATGGGAATATATAAAGCTTAATTTTACAACCTGCCACAGATCTTCCCATTTTTTTCCTTTGGCAATAATCCATAGTAAAAGTTATCGAGTTCTAGATTGCACTCATCAGACAAAAAATTTTCACTAATCCTGATGTCTTTCTTTGACAACAGAGCAAAAGGATACATATTGGTCTTTTCCCTTTTTCTGCCACTGTCTTGGTGATTTGGTTTGCATTATGTAGTACTTCAAGAACTATGTTAAACCAAGTTAACCCAGTATTTGAATTATTCAACATAACAGAAGGATGCAAGCTGGATAAACCTCTAATAAGTTTATATTTGAGTGGGCTCTTATCAATAATTTTTTGAGCCAAATTCTGCAAAATTTTCTGACAGTCCAGAAAAACTCCTTTTTTATTTTTAACTCTTTCAAGTCTTTTTTAGCTCCAAAGCCAATATCTATGATCTTAGCTTCCAAGAGTATCTATAGAGTTGAGGTCAAGTTTCAACAATGCTGAGTCCTCAACAACTTTTTCAGGCTTGATAAATTTTTTTATGATCCCTCCTAACAGCTGAGACAATTCTGCATGCAAGTAGGGCACACACACTTTTTCACTTTGAAAATTTGTCAAAAAAGTTTCACATTGTAGTGACAATGACCTAACGAAAGCAAGTTTGCATTTTATGAATGGATCGTTCATAGACGTTTTCAAAGAGGCCTAAAGTTTGCTATCAGCATGTTTTAATTGTGATAGATACTTCGTGACTGGCTCAACTATTTCAATGGCTCTTGCTTTGCAATCACTGTTTTCTAGCCATCAAACAGCACAAAATTTTTTCGGAAAAATAGAACAACCTGTAATTCTAGTAAAATCTGCTCTTCTAGCTGGAGAATCCTGAAATAAATAATATAAATTTCTTAAACTTATTTTTAGGCAATTAAAGCCTAGCGAATCCATGACAGCCTATAGTTTTTCATGACTTTTACTCAATTTTTTCTGAAAATCATGACTTTTCATGACAAATTAAACCATTATCCAAATTCATGACTTTACCCGACTTTCCAGGTGTGCGGAAACCATGTACTTATTATATTTTTCACACTTCCTTATTTTCTCTGTTTGGAAAACATGCTGCATAATTTTAAAAGGGGAATGCCTCCCTTTTCCTGTGTGACTCATACTAGTAGCCCTCAGAAAAAACTCAAAATGACAGAAAAAGACTGAAAGTTTGTTGAAAATGATAATGTGCAAGAGTCGCTTAAAAAGGTTTGCATGTCGATCTTTGACAATATGGAACCAACCCCTTCCATTTTAGAATCCGTTTCTTCAAAGGGGCCCTCTATGAAATCAACGAAGACAGAAAAACCATTACCATTGGTCCTTAAAAAAAATACAAACCTTCTGCTTTGTAACAAGAGCTTTGTATTCCCTGCGTTGCTGATTAAAAATATAAACTTTAAAAAATCTTAATAAAAATATCTATTGAAAAAAAAACATTAAAAGACAAAAAAATATGAAAAAGGTAAAATAACGATTTTTTCCAATGTTTATATATTAAAACACAGAAGCATAATGTTTCTTTATTATAGAAAAAAAAAATTAAACTTTTGATTCCAACCAACTTTTTTCAATAGGGCTCAAAAAGAATAAAAATCGTCTCAAATAGAAACAAAACCCAAAAATATATAAAAAAATAATAAATTAAAATACTGGAGCATAACTTTTCTTCTCATGTGTGTAAAAATAATAATGGGGGAAAAAGAAAATTCGCAAAAATGGGCAAAAAACGCCGGAATTTACTACTTAAAATGAAATAAATAAAAATCTAATTCAATTTTATAAAAATATGTACAGCGTGAGTCCCTCTTGCACTAATCTATCACTTAGACCAAATTTAATTGTAAATCGAACCGTTTGGGAGTGCATAAAGAACAAAAACCGAACATGCATGCATATATACGAAAAAACCCTCTCTTTTCTATAATAGATAATTTCCATCCAATACTTTGAAGATCCCATAATTTATCAAAATGATCCACATTCATAATAGAAAAAAAGAATACACAAAATTAACAAAAACAAATGCTGACAAAAAATATTAGTAATAACATCAGGTATTGAAATAATTCACCAAAAAGATCTCCTTGAAATGGAAAAATGAATTATTTTTGGTTATAACTCCTATTTGATTTGATTAAATCATCAATGAAGCAAACAGTATCCATTGTGGATGATAATTTGTAATTTTTTTTTTTTTGCATAGACAGATGAAGGAAAATTTACGATCTCACAAATTGTCTGAATCTCTTTGGCATGAAGCCAAATTCCTGTGCGTCTTCCATATTTGAGTACAATTAATATTTATTGTATAGCAACGGATTCGGAAACCATCCGCGCTTTTGAGCATGCACCGGGCAGAGTTATTTTCATCAAAATATAGGGAAAGTGAAGAATGGAAGGGTGATGTTTACATTTTACTGAGCGTGAACTAACAAAGAACTCTGGAAATGCACTCATATGACTCATTGTCCGACACCCCTTTCCAATGTAAAATCGTCCAAAAGTGGTAGTCTCAGAATCCGTTGCTGAACTATCTAATTTAACTAATAAAGGGAACGCGATCCTGTTTATAGAGAAACTTCAGTTCCACGGAAATTTAAATGTAAACATCCCGCTGCCTGGCACATGTACAGAAACACTGATTGTCAATAAATGACTGATTTTCATTGGTAGTCATCGATGTTTTATTCTACTTATGATAAAAGACCAGCGAATATTATCTCGTCTGATAAGAATTATCAAAATAAAAAAAAAATTCCAATTTTAGAATAAATTTCCCTACTTTTTCTGGATCTCAAGGAAACCCTGGGTCATAGCGAAACCCTACCCTTTTATGCCATCCCTCCCCCCAAACTATACAGAAAGGAAAGATTGGAGATTGACAGAGTTCCCAAAGCAACACCCTTTTTCCAATGGTGGAATTCTCAAGACAGAGTACATTTTGAAATTTTCACAGACTTTTCAAGGACCCAACAAAAAAAATCAAGTACCTTTCCGGACTTTTCAAGGACCCAACGAAAAATCAAGTACTTTTCCGGGGCCCCAAGTGCGCCAAATAAAATTCAAGGAGTTTTCAAGGACTGTGGGAACCCTGTGAAAGGTATTTTCAACATACAAATTCCACAGTAATAGGTCAAATAAATATTTCTCACTTTTTCAAAGAAGCATGAAATATCTTACCTCATTATAAGCTTCCAATCTTCACTACTTTCTTTTATTTCATCACCAGAAGCTTCCTATGGAAAGATAATAAATTTGCAAAGTTATAGACATAAAATATTCAAAAGTAATTTTCTAATCTATCCTTTTTTAAGAAGTTTTTTTTTAAATAAGTAGAAAATTCAACAGCATAATTCAGACAATTACTAATATAATAGCCTAGATCCTCCGGTAACACTCTGACATCACCAACAATAAAACTCGCGCCATTGCACTGCGAGACGTTAAACAGCATTATATCATTGTTAGCGAACCTAAATTTCAGTAATTTTAAATTTAAAAGAGTAATTGCCATTCTAATTTCAAATTTAATAGCTCTAAAATAGTGAAATAAAATTTGCTATCGATTGATATAAAATTTATCTCGCTACGATCAATAGTTCCCGATAAATTTTAAATTATATTAATCCTATATTTCAAATTAATTTCCGTTTTTTAATAGAAAGTAGTAAATTACATCAGTGGTATATCATGCGCATTATATAGTTTGGACACCACAATGCATCTAATTATTTAGTGCAATCATGATGATATAATATGATAATATTTTTTGGCAACATTAAAATTTACACAAAGACATCTGAAGTACAATGAAAATTGTTAAACAACGAAAAATACTTCATGCTGAATGTTGTTTACCAAGAGGTTTTTTGAATAAAGAAATATGTAAATAATATGTACATAAAAAATATTTCCTGTCATAATACATATGTTTATTTTATTTGTTTTCAATCAATGTTAAACATTTCTCTCTCATATATCTATTTAAACACGTCAGATTTGACGGGAAATTTCTCGAATGACGAGGCAACTTGTACCCGTCATACCATGATGGGCAATTTTCTAGTACATTTAATAACAATCATAAATTCACAAAAATGAAAGTACAAAAAATGAGAAAAAAAACATGGGAAAATATTCCTCATTTTACTTTGCATTAGTCTTTTATAGATAATATATTTCTGTAATTTCTATTCATATTTTTATATGTTTTTGATTTCATAGTATAAAGACAAGAAATAGAAAATGTACCAAAACTTAAATAATACAAAGCAAAATAAGTTAATTTCCATTTCGCAAGGCAAAATAATAATAAACACAAAAGAACAGAAAAATGAAAAGAATACCATGGAATATCCATGTCATTACAAGTTTGGTACTTTTTTCTGCAGAAAATGACTTATGCTTAAAGTTTCAACACTGGCAATTAGCTATTGTTAATTCTTGAGATTTTGGAGGTATGTCATGTTTGTGTAGAACATTAAATCTTATTTGGCTCCTTGCCGAGTCAAAATTGGAAAGACTTGAAACAAGCTAAGCCAATAACAATCCAATGAAAAAGGAATTTTTTCTTTCTGAGGTATGTGAAGAAAATTGTTGAACTCATCAGGAAAACAATTGACACTTAATGCGCTCTACCGAGTAAATTCAGATTCTAGTTATAGATTTAACTTAAATCTGTTAGTTAAAAATCAATAAAAAAAGATAATTAACCATTTTTGTTTTATGTTACGAAGAAATGCTACAGTTATTACCTCAAAAAAAATAATGAAATTAGAATGTCCGATGCAGGAATTTTAGTTTAAATCTTAAATTTTTTTGAAAAACTGATTATATTTTTAAAATTTATCAGTAGTCAGTAAATTATGTTAGACTGTCAAAACAAATTTCTTTATTATGGTAATTATTTATTTTATCAAATGGTACATAGATTTTTTTTTTTTTTTTTGCACAATCACAAGAAAAATACTACAAGCAAATATGTGCAAAAAATCATTAAAAACAACACAAAATATTAAATAAAATTTTTTCTACATTAAATTTGAAAATCTTAACTTTGAAGTGAATTACCTGTGCGAATAATTTCATGCAGTCTGCAAGTGTGATAGATTCATCTGGACACTACATTCAAACACTTACTTTTAAAAGTATAGATTTCATCTTAGCTTTGACTATATTCCCTTTTGATCTGATTATTTTTTGGGGAGAGGATAAATTCCCTCTGTTTAATATTATTTTTCAGTATTGAATTGCACAATAGATACAATGCACAATGATCCAGCCAAGTTATATATATCTCTACTAATAATAAAGGAGAATGTGTGTGTGTCTGTGTGTTGGTCCTCTACAGGGTAGATCGTTCGACCTAGCGCTTTGAATTTGCACAAACATACTTTGGATGGTGAGAATGTGCACTTCGGAGCCTTTTTTTTGTGAAATTTTAATTAATTAAAGATTAATTGAAATGTTGACGTTTTTCCTTTCGAACATATTACAGCACAAAAATTATTTTTGCGCCATCTCAAAAGTGCAAAAAATTACCTTTTCAATGATATCAATTAAGTTGCCATACAATTTTATTCTATAATTTTAATAATTTTTGAAATATATTTTTTGACATAATTTACAACAATACTTTTCAATGTTGCAACACAATTCAAACAGTTTTGATTGTTTAAACAAATATTTAATTGCGCATTTTTCTTTCATTGTTGAAAGTTTAAGTAATATCCTGATACATTTTGCAATCCAATTTTATATCATCAAAATTTTTTGGAATCTGCAAACCAAGCTCAGAGATATTGCAGGCATGACACAGGCTTGGAACAAAAAAAGCTGAACTTCATAAATAATGAATTGTGCCAAACATAAATACCGAGAAGTAAAATAAATATGATTAATTGAATTGAACAATAAAACAAATAAATGTCTACAAAATATGTTTGGGATATTAAAAATATAGTGGAAGCATCGTGAATAAAAGAAAGTTAAGAATGATAAAATCTGATGCCGAAAAAGCTAAAATCCACTTTTCTGCGAAAATGCATCATGTCTGATATTGACAAATGTATCCAGTAAGCTGAATGATTATGGTTCCCGTTTTCATTCTTTTTTCAGCATGTTTTAATCCAGCCAACATGTAGCTGGCCATAAAATGTACTGCACCTTTTTAATGTAGAAAACAAATGCATATTTTGCTAAAGGAATAAGAAAGTGATGGTGAGGCCGACAATGTGCAATTAGATGTTTCACGACATAGTTATATGACTCCATTAAGGACATTTATGTAGACAATGAACAGAAGAGGTCCAAGGTAACTAAAAGAACATGGGTTAAATATCTACCACAATCTGAAGTTTAAAATTATGTTGTTAAAGGAACTATGATTATAAAATGCTGCAAGATTCAATTGAAATCATATTTCTGGCGAACAGGCTGGTGGCCGAAGTCGGCTAGTATATATATATTTGGAATTTCAGCAAAGGGGTTCGAAAATCAAGAATGCTGAAATAGTATGGAAATTAAAGAAAATATTTAAACTAATTAGTGTTTGTCCGCCAAGTTGTCTAGTTGATGATGGTCTCTATAAAAACAGGTAACCATAGGAAGAATCCATTTCAAGTAGGTAGACGTTCATTCAGGTTTGTTACATTGGTGCACTTAGCTTAGAGCAACTGTGACAAAACCGAGAAGACAAATTATCAACTACCACCGTAAACTGGCGCCAAGAATAAAATAAAACCCTGACTTCCGTTGGATTCCTCCTATTAAAAATGGATCTTCCCTAACATCAACGGGACAAACTATTAACACCGTCAACTAGACAATTTGGCGAACAGAGTTCTCATGGTGGACAGACAGTACATAGTTCAATAATTGAGAATATACAAGAATGTATATTCTCAAAATGAGAGGAAAAAAAATCACATGTAATATAAAGGAAGATAAAACATTACAGAAAACTTTTGAATAATTGAAAAAAAGAAAGTAATCAAAAAGAACATTTCAAGAAACTATTACAGCTCATAATACTTACATCAATTTTTGTTTTATCAGTAATATCAGCTGTTGCAGTTTTATTAGCAATATAATTTAAGTAAGCAGCATTTACAGCAGAGGTGAACAACTTTTTATCTTCATGTGGAAGCTTACTTAAACCAGTCTTCTCTAAATATTTTTTTCGCAATTCTGCTTTAGTAACAGTCCTGAAACATTGCATCTTGTTAACTGTTTGTATTTTTCATCTACTCAATGTAACAGTCAAGAATAATAATAATAAAAAATAGAAATAATGCAATATTAAGTATAAATACAGTAAACTCTCGATTATCCGGCATTCAAGTATCCGGAAAGCTCAACTAACCGGAAAAATTAGAAAATGAGTTTTTCTAAAAATTTAGCATGCGCTGTTCCATTCACGCGGACAATTTATTTCTGGAATGCAACGTCCGCTCCGCACAGAAGGGTGTAGAAGAAGAAAAAAAAACAATAAAGTAATATACAGACTTGTTTTTTTTGTGGGGGGGGGGGGTGCAAAAGCAAAAGTGAGAACCAAAAAAAAAATAATAATAAGTCCTCGCCCTTTCGTCGAAAAACGAGACTTAAAAACGAAATCGCCAGCCGAGAAAAAGGTAAAGGGATAGAATCGGTGAAAAAAAAAGCTCATGGGGAGTTGCTCCAGATTGGTGTCTCTTTCTTTTCCTTTATTTATTTAATCTCCATATACCGGCAGATGCTAAATCCGATCACGTAATATCATTTGCAGGAGCGAGTATTGCACAATAACCCTTTCGATTTTTTAAAAGATAATTAGTTTTGATATTCAATCTGGGATTTGTTTATAATCACTTAAGAGTTTTAATTATTCTTGCTGAGTAGAATATTTTTCAGTTTCATCGGCTATTTTTATATGCTTATATTTTTACAATCTATATATTTATGGTATAAATTCGGCTACAGATCATACTTTTTTTTTCATCAATGTTAAATTAAAATCTTCAAAATATGTTTTGTAAATACGTTATGGAAGATACAAAAGTATTCTTGAAAATTATATTTAATGCACATTTCAAAATGACAAAATCAAATTATTTGGCCGAAAAA
>BGPR01018712.1:0-30412 GCA_013235015.1 Araneus ventricosus | reverse complement strand
GGATATGAAAAATTAAATTTTAGAAGAGGTTCTGTCTGCTGGAAATCCAAATAAATCATTTTCTAGTTAATAGAAACATGCTGCAGTAAGGATGAGAGAGGCTAAATAAGGGAATTTTTATTATTTATCTTCCTTTTAACTCCATTTCTATTTTGCTTTGATAGACTAGAAATTTAAATTTTTTCTGTACAGTCTGCAAGCTTTTCTTCTTTTTTTCGTTATAACTATTTTTTTATTTATAAAAATTACTGATTTTTCTTGCTCATATGTAAATCCCCGGCAATTAAGGGATTTCTTTTTTTAAAAAAATGTCCTATTCTTTAAAAGCTTTAAAAGGTAAATCTAGGCTTAATTAAAAACGTTGTTTCAAACATGGTTGTTTTTTTAAGATTAACATTTCATTACCTTTGCTTCTCTCTCTCTCTCTCTCTCTCTCTCTCTCTCCAGAAATATCCACTTTAATTTTATGAATTCATTTTACGAAAAAAGGAAAAATGTTCTTTCCATGTGAAGTTTTTTTCTTGTATTATTTGTTCTCTGCGTAAATCTATTCGAATTATGTATGAGGTTGCATTTATTATTTTGTGTGGCACTTTTGTTCTATTCACTGGGATTAGACCTAAATATAGTTTTTCAACTGTTTATTTTTTAACTTTAATTTGTTAAAAATTTTATTTTATTTATCCTATTTATCATATTTTTATTTATTTTATGTATATGTTACTTTATGATTAGTTATAACTTTTATGATGAATATTGGAACTCATATGGAATTATAATTAGAGAAGTGTCTTTCCAGATACCATACGCCCTTTCTTCGATTGCTTCCATTCACAAGCTGTTGAGTTTTTATAAAATTTCTTATTATTGGATATTTTCTAATAGTTTCTTTAGGAAACTTCTTTGGTTCAACTTACGATTCGAACATAAAATATAGCTTTTTCTCTTATCAGTGTTATTCGAAAACATTCATACTTCAAGATAATTTTTCAAAATTTCATTAGATTTTGTTCTGTAAGCTACTATATATTTTCGAAAGCTTATTTTAAGCTGTAAAGTAAAGATGAGCTGGAATTATTTCCTTTTTTTTTTTCGATATTTAGGGCTATCCGATTTATTGGTAGTCTTGTATAGGAGCATAAGTATAATATTTTTTTACTTTTTTAGGGTGCTAGCAAGCTGACAAGAGAAGATATAGAAAGGGTTTTCAACTTGTATGATCGAGTACGTATTATCCTCTTTACGTTATTGCAACTTTTATTCCTCTGAATATATTTTTTATTGGTTTCTTGGTATTTTCTAGGTATATTTCAATCATTCTATTTATGTCTCAATGATATATTTTCATACCACCATTCCAAGTAAAATTACCTGATAGTTATAAATAAACCTTATACGTCTAAAGTCTATGCAGTGTTCGGAAAATTCAGATCACTGAATTTGGTGGCTGTGTCAGAGATCCAGATGATAAACTTCTTTGGCGCCGATAGATGGCGCACTAAAGCAAATTATTGTAATTTGATTTGATTCGATTTTCCTGACGATAGATTCTCGAGTGGGATAAGCAATGATTCAAACTAAAAAAGGGAAGTGAATTTAGACTTAAATTTCGCGCCAAGAGATGGTTGTATCAGAGCGTTTTGACGTGCATATTATTTTGGGAATGCAGACGATTTAGAGAAATGGATACTACATTTCGCACGGATTTCATGGAAGAAAATTAATTCCGAAAGTCTCCGATAGGGAAAATAGGGCACTGTTGTAGTCTGTACAACTGAGAATTAGTCAAATGAATTACAAAGAAGAAATTTCAGTGCAAAACCACTTTAATATAGCAAATAAGCCGCCCTCAAAGGGCTACAGACATGATATTTCAGTGCAGCATAGCACTTTATTCAATAAAAACACTTCCTCGGCGAAGACATAGACCTCTTTCAATGTGGCAATGTTTATTCTCCCCGGATCTAACACCATGTGACTTTCTCCCGTCTGGTTATTTTGTCCATCTTCATGGGGTCCCTGCCTTGACAACCTTAAAGGATAACATATCACTGTCTGTGCTGAGCATTCCTGGTGACATGTCACGTTCGGCCGTCGAGAATGTTGTGTACGGGATGCAATGTGTGGTCCACGAGAAGGTTGGTGACGTTGAAAGAGGTCTATAACCTCTCCGAGGAAATGCTTTTATTGAATAAAGTGCTATGGCGCATTGAAATATCATCTCTGTAACCCTTTGAGGCAGTTCATTTGCTGTATTAAAGCAGTGTTACACTGAAATTTCTTCTTTGTTATTCATTTGTATAATCCTCCGTTGTACAGACTACAACAGTGCCCCATTTTCCCCTATCGGAAACTTTCGGAACTAATTTTTTCACAGAATTTTTCCCCATGTCGTCATTAGTACCCCTACCAAATTTGGTGGCATTTCAGCTCATAGATTGAGCTACAGATGGCTCTGAGTACCCAGGTAGCACAACATGTGGCCCGATATTGTACAATATTGTTCGATATTATATAACATTGTCCAATATAATACAATATTGCGAATATTGTTCAATATCGTACAATATCGTTGTGCTACTGGGGTAGTGTCAGTTTAAAAAAACCCTGTGTATTTAAATTGGCAGTAAAGCAACAATTCTTCAAGCATCCATATTGCCCCGCTGCCCGAGAAGAATCTTCCGGATATAATAAAAAACGAAATCAGTTGAACCTCGGTTATTCGGACCTCCATCACCCGAGGTCTCTGTTAACCTAGTCGGTACCAGAAAGAAAAATTGTGTTTTATTTTTTTAATAAAATCAACGAATTTTTCAGAAAAGTTTATCAAAATTGACTTTTGGGAGCCGATTCTCACGAGGTAAAAGCATGTGAAAGGTCGTTATCGAGAGATGATATTCTATAACTCAGCAAGTTATTTACAGACAAAAATAAAAAGATAGTTCCAAATGCAAGTTCCGTGCATTTTCATTAAAAAATGGAACTGTGAATGCGTTGGAAAGTTTGCGTCATTGAGCCATAGAAAATAGTCTTTTGAGAAACACTTGAAGAATCACTGGAAACATGCAAAGGAAATTGCGAGAATCAGTAACATTCGCGATCTTTTTATGAAAGCGAATTATTGTGTCAAAAAGTGCATGTAAGAAGTTAGATAACTACAGTAGAGTCCGCTAATCCGGACTAGATGGGACCAGAGCCAGTCCGGATCAGCGAAACTCCGGATTAAATGGAACCTGTCTTAAAAAGTACTTAATACAAGTTTTAGATAGGCAAGACATCGATATTTTTATCGATCAAACATCGATCGATAATATAAACATCGATATTTTTATCGATCAAATATCGATCGATAATATAAACGTCGATATTTTTATCGATCAAACATCGATCGATAATATAAACATCGATATTTTTATCGATCAAATATCGATCGATAATATAAACATCGATATTTTTATCGATCAAAAACGATCGATAATATATACATCGATCTTTTTATCGATCAAACATCGTTCGATAATATAAACATCAATATTTTTATCGATCGAACAGCGATATTTTTATCGATCAAACATCGATCGATAATATAAACATCGTTATTTTTTTTATAAATGCACACAACTTTCCCAACAGCTTAATTTTAGTTTTAATACTACTGTATGCGTAGACCTAAGTTTTTAACCTACGCACTGCAAGATTTACAAAACAAAACATCCCGTCCGGATTAACCAGATGTCCGGACAAGCAAAGTCCGGACTCTACTGTTATAAAAGAGTTTGTTAAAATGTTAATACGTGGTGGTACTTGCCGACGTATTTTTATAATTTCAAATAAACATTTTTGGAAAACATTATTGATAGAAAAAGAAGTCATGATTTAAAATTTAGTCTCTATCAACCGAGTTTTCCATCATCCGAAGTGATTACGGTCCCAATCAGCTCGGATAATCGAAGTAATATTAGAATCTTTTTGGAATATTGGAAAAAGAAAATGTAACGCAGCTTGACCAATCAACAACCACCATTTCCTTTCTCTCAAATATACGTTGTTAAGTTTTACAAATAGCATTTTTACACGCCTTTATTTAACTTGTCTTGTTTTTAAAAGATGGAATTTTTTGATCGATTTTTCACCCACTTCCTGGAAATTCTAGAGTAGTGAATTTTTATACACTTGATTATTATCGATCACAATTGCCTATTTTAATAGTCTGTTGATTTAACTAACCTTTGATTCTATAAAGTGGTACCACTATTAGCACATTTGAGACAAATAATTTCGATTAAATTCCATTTTATTTTCCAAAATTAATTATAAAATTAAGACTAAAAGTAGAAAATAATTAAAAATAAAACGCATTTCTACTTTATAGTCCATTAATAAAATTATGTATTTAAAAATTGTTTTATTAAATTGATTTATTCTAAATTTAATTACTATGAGCAGCCTGTGAAAACATTTTTATGATTAAATGCTTTATTAAAAAATAAGCCCAAGGATCAAAAATAATAGTTAACAAAGTTATGTTGAGTTATTTAAAAGATTTGCAATCTTCATTGGCTCTCATTCTGAAAATTTAACTATATGTGTCTATTACGGAACTAAACAGATGAAGAAATCATTGCGCATCGAAACGTTTGAATCTAATTGAAGACGGGTGAAACAGTTGCACTCATCAACAATTGAATCTAAATGAGGTTAATGAAGTTCTCAGGAACTTCATCGCGCCTAGAAATATTTTCCTAACGAACCATTTGCGAATTTCGAGAAAACATTCTTCCCTTCATTAACACTTCGAATTCCGAATTGCAATTGGATGCATAATTACTCAATGTGATGATAGAGGCTCAATTCAAGGCTTCAGGGATGGCAAATTATAACTGATGTTTGATTTAATTGTATAAAATTTATGTATAACTTTTTGAAACGCTGTAATTTTCAGGCTGAACGAAATTACTAATATAATAGCCCAGATCTGTCTCTCGGTAACTCCTCTGACGTCACCAACAATAAAACTCGTGCCATAGCAATGCGAGACGTTAAACAGCATTATTTAATTGTTAGAGAACCGAAATTTCAGTAATTTTAAATTTAAAAGAGTAATTGTGTTCCAATCTCAAATTTAATAGCTCTAAAATAGTGAAATAAAATTTTCTATCTATTGATATAAAATTTATCTCGCTTTGATTAATAGTTGCTGAGAAATTTTTATTTATATTAATTATATATTTCAAATTAATTTCCGTTTTTTAATAGAAAGTAGTAAATCACGTCAGTGGTATATCATGCTCGTGATATAGTTTGGACGCCACGATGCATCTGATTATTTATTGCAATTGTGATGATATAATTTGATAATATTTTTTGGCAACGCTTGACAAGCAGAGAAGTGCTCTGTTTTGATTAGAATTTCGAAAAAGAATTCCTTTGAAATTTTAACTTTTGACTTGCTTTTGACAAGCTCAGAATTTCATGGTTATTGAATTATAATAAAATTGTTAAACAACGAAAAATACTTCACACGGAATGTTGTTTACCAAGAGGTTTTTTGAATAAAGAAATATGTAAATAAAAAAATATTTCCTGACATAAAACATATGTGTTTTTTTTATTTGTTTTCAATCAATTCTCACAGTTCAGTCTTTAAACATTTCTCTAGCATATATATCTATTTAAACACGTCCAATTTGACGAGAAATCTCTTGAATGAAGAAATTTGCACCCGTCATACCATGACAGGTGATCTTCTAGTTTATTAATAATATCCTAATAGGACTAAAGATCCTAGGACTTTTAATCCATAACATAAAATAGAAAATACACGTATCTGTCTGTCACAAGAACTCCTCCTAAACTATGAACGGTAGCGGCATGAAATTTGCGCATGCCATTCTGGGGTCCATTTCTAGGTGAACTGTGCTAATTTCAATTTTCAAAATTATTTCTTAAGGTTTTTATTTAAATAACAAAAATTAAGCCAAACTTCGGCGTTTTTGCTCTGATTTTCACCGATATTCTGAAGTAATTAGTACAGGAAAAAGATTCATGAACAATCTTAAAGAGCAAACAATTGTCTTCCCAATGAAATTAGTTTATCTTTCTAATGAAGTTAGTTTAAGTACTGTGCGATGTTTCGTCCATTTTTTACAAATACTCATCAGCTTGCAATCCTCATCAGTTTTCAAGGTCATTAAAGGTTACTGTTTTCAACTTCAACCGAAGGATGAGACCAAATGAGAAAAAGATGGAACAGGGCCGTGTCTAGGAGGTGGCGAGATTGGCACCCCCAAGGGCGCAGGAGGGGAGGGGCCCAAAAATGGCCATTTAAAAAATGTTTTAAGAGTCAGGTTGGCACGATCTACTGTAGAAAAAGAATCCGAGAATAAGTTTTTTATGGCTCATTAAAACTTTACTGGAGTTACTAATTGGTGCGCCCAGTCACAGACTGTCCAGGTTGGCAACTTGCCTGGTGGCGAGTTAGCCCTATTGCAGAGAGAGTGAGGGAAAGGAAAGAACTTTCTGAGGCCTTTCTTAAACAAAACAGTAAGTAGTTTTATGTTATAAACACCCAACTTCTCTTGTGCAAGGCCGGGCCGCGTATAGGCATACTGTACTCGAACAGAGCACCATTGTAACTTTGGATGGCTCTGATTGGACAAGCGAATCTGACGTAGCTATGCTTTGCTTGTTTGTTTACCTCTGACTGAATCTTTCAACTAGCAATAGCGAAATGTTCTTTGTGTAATACGCTATGGCTATTCAGAATTCCAATCTTCTCCCTTCTTTTGTAAACGAAGTTGTTAAAATCGTTGAAGATGAAACCATCGTTCGAAGCAACCTTAAAAGTGTTTCCGATGTGTATTCATGGATAGAAGAATATGGAAGAACATCGGACACGAAATGGAATCTTCGATCTTCTACATCATCTAGAACAAGGCTTGTGTGCTGGGAAGTAGCAATAATTATTTCAAATCATTATCTTTTACAGGATGTATGTTGTAATTTGTAATCCTATATCAGGCATTATTTCAATACTTATATTAATCATGGTTTAAGTTAATTATTAAAATATGAATTTTAATCTTTCAGATCTGAATGAAGCAAATCTAACGACATTAAATCAAGAAGAAGAAAGATTCCCCTTTTGAAAACAAATTCAGGCAATATCTAGTAGAAAAAATTAGTATTTAGAGTTTTAAGAACTATAAACAAGATACGCGCGTCTCACTGTTCATGCGATGTACAGAAGAATGACGTCAGATTCGCTTGTCCAATCAGAGTCCTCCAAAGTTACAATGGTGTTCTACTCGAGTACAGAATGCCTATATGCGGCCGGGCCGCAATGAGCACTTAGATTGTATTGCTTTCGCAGGCCCCCGGCAAAGCGGAAGGGATGACATCCCCTCTTTGCAAGAAGGGCGTGGTTCTTGCAAGAGATGACGCAACTACATACTTTTTTCTTCTTTTTTTGCAGCTACGTTTTACTGCTTGAAACTAATGGACAAGCGAACTCGCCCGTCTTCTAAAGTAAAATTTAAAGAAATATTCGAACATCCAAAATCTTAACAAAGAGGGTGCAAACATTATGTAATTTGATGACTAAAGGTATAAAGGAAAAGGGAGACTCACGCCTTCTCATAGATTTATATCTTTTGGGGAGGGGCGTATTTGATCACGTTTACAACGTTGTAGAAAGGATAAAAGGGCTTCATCCTTATTGGAAAGATCTCTTGTGGTTGTTGTTTTTTTGTAGCAATTAATTAGGGGAAATGTGGCATTTCTCTTTTTAGTCAGCAATGAGTGGGCACACAAATAAATGCTTGCATTTTTTCGTACTTTGCAAGGGAGAAAAATCATATTTGAAGAGGTGAACTCAAATTATTATTTGTTTATTTTTACATTGCTTTTGTTATATTAAACACGAGCCACATTCAGTGACCAGCTGATTCGTCCATTTTATTAATCGCATATTAATTATATCAACCTACTTTATATTTGGCAAGAGGAAAGCATTAATTCTAACAACAGACCAAGAAATGAAATAGTTATACAAGAAAGAAAAACAATGAGCAGGAAATGTATTAGTACTTGAACTAAATACTTATACAGTACGTTTTGCATATAATCAAATTAATTATTTAGATCTTCACATGCAATTGTTAAAAAAGTTTTGGGTAGAATAGTTCCTTAAAAATCAAAAAATAAGAAAGTTCAATGAAGATTAATTTTAATTTTGGCCATGCATAATTGAAATTTAAATTATAATTATCACTCATTATTTATCTAATTATAAATTGAATGTTTAACCTAAATATAACAAATAAATAAGATGCATAATCTCCAGAGAAGATTATCTTGCCCTCAGTGAAAAGGCGGGATTAAGATCATAGCTAAAAAGAAAATCTGTCAGAATAATATATTTTTTAGCAACGGGTTCGGAAACCTTCCGCACTTTTGCGCATGCGCCGGGCGAAGATACTTTCATCAAAATAGGGGGAAAGTGAAGAATGGAAGGATGATGTTTACATTTTACTGAGCGTGATCTAACAAAGAACTCCGGAAATGCGCTCATATGACTCATTGCCTGACACCCCTTTCCGGTGTAAAATCGTCCAAAAGTGGTAGTCTCGGAATCCGTTGCTGAACAGCAGTAAATCTATACAAAAAGTAAATTTATTTCAGTTACCGAAGAAAGAAAAAAATTAGACTGGAAAAACTTGCATAACAACAGAAATGGGCTGCATTTTATTACAACGAAAGAAGCATAAGACAAGCATTAGATTTAAAGATTTATGAAGCAATGATATTGGTTTGACTTTCATTTCAACACTGCAAAGTATTGTCGAAAATATTTTTTGAATTTTTTTTTTTTTTTTAAACCCGTAAAATGAACCAACTTTCGTAGTAACGTCGACGTAGTAACGATGAGCAGAGAAAAATGGAATCCTAATAGTTTCTAAACTCCTGCCAGGTGGTTGAAAGTACAGACACAAAAAAAGAGAGAGGGGTTACCTTCTGTCCACGTGAAATAGAATTCATGTTAATGAATTTGGAAACAAAAACTATAAACTTAACTTATAGATTATGAATTGATAACTAAATGAAATTAATGAATTGATTAATTTATGCAATAAAACTAATCTTTTTTTTTTCCTATGTAGGACCGCAATGGCACAATAGAAAATGAGGAGTTGAAAGGATTCCTTAAGGATCTCCTAGAACTTGTGAAAAAAGTAAGTCCTCTTTTAAGCGGATTAATTTCCATTCTTTTTACTTTAAATGAAGTGATATTCACGCAAAAATAAAATTTATAAAATATGTAATTGTTTAAAAAAATTTTAATGCTTCAAGGTATAATCTAAAAATGATTCTAGTTTACAGATCTTCACATATGTTTTCATTCTGATCTCAATTTTTCTTTGGATGATCATACAAAAGTCTTCTAACACCAATAATTATTTGCAATCTCTTCCAAATTAATAAATAAAACTTGTCTGCTTTTTTTAACAAATAAAAGTAAATATTTGTCCTCCGAAAATTAGGTTGTCAGTGCTTTAGTACGAATTTAATAGAAAATCATTTATAGATGGCCAGAAAATAGCATAAAATCACGATTATTAAAATGATTTCAACTGTCTAGTGTGATGATGAAATAGCTAAATAGTTTAGGTATAAGAATACAAAAGTCTCAGTTTTAAAATTATTTGAATTAGGAATTCATTTCTAATTATAAAGCTGACCTCTAACTTTCATTTTCTAACAACCTAAATTGATATTCCATGGTTATTTATTTTTAATGTTACGTATCTCTTATTATAACTATCATCACAATATAATTTTGTGGTCTTTCTTCCTTCTTTGTAAAATACAATAAAAAGTAATCCTCCTAGCTTTGGCTTTATATTAATAACACACTGCGACTGAATATTTAATTTAAACGAAAATATTTAAAATTTGTTTTTAATCTGTTTCCAGGATTACGATGCTCAAGATCTGGAAGAATTCCAGGAGGCGATTCTTAGGGGATGCGACTTCAACAAGGACGGCAAGATCAACAAGAAGGAACTCACCATGATTCTTTTAGCACTCGCCAAACACTCCCAAGAGGACGATGTCAAATAGATTGCTCTTTTTCTCTCTTACCTTCAGTTATTGCCAATTTTTCCGCAAACGATAATTATACATAAAAAAAATGAACAAGCAAAAGCAGCCTAATAGTTTTATTTATGAAGCAAGAAAAATAATAATAATAATTGTTTTCCTAAAGATTAACTTGCCAAACGATTTTTAAAATAAACCGCAAATAACTTTAACCGTCACCAAATTCTATTGTATTTTGAAATGAAAGAATAAATTTGTCATTTTTTTTCTAAAATCCAATCATAATTCAGCAAACGATTTTTTTTCAGTATGGGGCTCAAACAAAAAATATTACGTTAAACCATTAGCCATTGTTCTATCTCAACAAGATTTTATTTAGCAGAATTTTTTAACACATCTATAAAATAGTTACATTTTTTGTTTTTCTTTTACCATTCACATACATTGAAGACAGCCATGGATTCCTTCAAACAGAAATGCTGTGAATTATGGTGACGATATGTAAGATTATTTATCTGTCCTTTTTTCCCGCTTCTATTCTAAAAATTTACAACATAACTGTATCGCTTTTTATTGTTCATTTTGTTTAGATTATTCAAAAAGTTTTATTTATATCATAAATTATATTACCACCAAATGTTTTTAAAAATTGGTATTCCTTTACTACAAACTAAAATTTTAAAACATTTTGTAAGACATGTTTAAAATTACTCAAATTCTATATAAATTTGTGTACATAACTATTCTTTTCACTAGGCCTATAAGCTCTATAGTTAGGCCGCTGTTGCGCTTTGTGCTTATTTGTTATATACGATTAATTCCATTCTTTTGTCAGTAGCAATTCTTCAACGTATTTGTAGAATAACTCGGGTACGATTCTTGGATTTTTTTACAACAGCGTAGGCTCTCGTTTCGACGATCTTCCATTGTAAAGCCTCTGTTTGTCTTCGAATTAATCACATGGTGCTACATAATTTTTCTTTCAACGCCAAGCTTCGAAATGGTTTTGCATTTATTATTTTTTAAATATTTGCCAATACTTTCTATTATTTTCGTTTCTATAATTTGCATATATCTTTTCTCTTTTCATATGAAAAAAAAATCTTTTCTTCCCTTGAACATTTTGCAAGATGAAATCATAAAATAAATTAAGCGCTAATCTAAACAATAGCTTCATCTTTATTGGTTCTGTTATATTTTTTATTGAATTCAATTTAATAAAGTTCCATGTGTTAATATGTTGAGCAAATTCTGGACTGTTAACAAATTCAGTATAGAGCGATTGTGATAATGTGTGCATTTATTTGATTCTTTCAACGCAGAAGCAAAACGCAATGTTTTTTGACTCAGCTGCATGTGAACAAATTGTTTAGCATTTCTAACTTCTGTGAACATTAACATTTTTATATATGATTTAGAATACTATAGAATGTCTAAATGTACTTACAATTTTATCTTTTAGTGAAATTCTGTAAATTTTCTTGTCTGCAACTTCCAGCATACAGGTAACAATAGACTGTCTATGAAAGCCAATGACACACGGAATTTGTTATAGCTGAAACAGAAGGCCTAATATGTCATATAATTAATTATCATTGCGAACACTTAGTGCTAACAACAGTATAGATTAGTCGTTAAGCATAAATGTTGTGTATTTCTAATCAATGTTCTTATGGAAAATGTATTGAAACATTTTACTGGTGTTTTTTTACTTGCTGTTTACTTTTTTCAAGTATTCCTCTACTTTTCAAAGATACATACTGCTCTCAGTGCTGGTACTGGAATGTTGTAATGTCAACAAATGGTGATATTCTTTGAAATATACGAAATGATTGTTA
Source organism: Araneus ventricosus (assembly GCA_013235015.1). Classification (NCBI taxonomy): domain Eukaryota; kingdom Metazoa; phylum Arthropoda; class Arachnida; order Araneae; family Araneidae; genus Araneus; species Araneus ventricosus. Next base: position 18,473 of record BGPR01018712.1, on the reverse strand, counting down.
TTTATGGATATTTAACTACAAATATGCTTGACTAGTGTAACAGTCATACTTTAACCTAATTACAGGCATATTTCCATTCAAAATATTCCAAATGTGTGCTGATTCTGAAGTACATTTAAATTTCAAATCTAAAAAATAACGATCATATAAATCTGCATTTTTGTAAGTAACTTAAAATTTTTATATTAGATTGTTTCATGATCAGAATGTTAAAACAGACTCAGACAAATTGAATTCGGATAACATTAAAACGAATGTCAATGTCAGACACAGAAATAAGGCATATTATCTTTTCAGTCACTAAATATTCACCATAAGTATTTCCTTTCTTTAGAGAAATGTTTTTTCTATGTTTTAGAACAAGAGTTAAAAACATTAAATGTTGTTATACAACAATGAGTATAGAAATTAAAATAAACCTAATGTTTTGTGCTTATATCATACTGCATTCATAACCTCTGATAACTACTAAAATTAAAGAAAATTTTACTCAAATTGTCCATTTCATCTTTTATTTTGACTCACATTCTGAATAATGTAATCTTTTTTTATGTATAAGAATCCAACTTTATGCTGTTGCATAAGTAAGAAATCGAAGTCTTCTTCAATTCAAAACAAAATCATATTTTAGTTCGTAGCGAAGAGGATAGATGGCAGCATCAAAGCGAAAACATGGCGACTCTGACGCGATGTACGATATTGATGCTCTTTCTCGGAAAAGATAGAATAGCTCGAGTATGGTTTATGAACTGCACAGCGAAAATAAATATACAGTTTAGTGACTAAGAAATCTTCACTTTTACAGCGAATAATGTGCTACTAACAGAGTCTTGTTAATTAAAAGTCTTTCTTATACAGTGCATTAGAACGAATATTTTATGAATAGATAAATTATGTAAATAAATATGGAAAGGAAGATATTTTTATCTCAGCAACGAACTCTACCAACAAACAGGGATGATGAAACTAGAAGAACGGTGCAATGTTCTAGAAGAGTGCAACGTTTGTCCCGGTTGCCAGTTGGCGGGGACGCCATACAAAATGTTCATCTTAAATCAGTGGCGTAGCAAGGGTAAGTGGTACCCGGGTCATAACAGGATTTTTTCGCCCCATATCCACCTATCCGTCATGCTCAGTGGCTTTGCTTGTGCAAACGGCACCCAGGGTATGGTATTTTTTCGCATCCTCGTCGTATTTGACTTGAAAAAGTGACACAAATGCATTAACGTTTTGTCAAGATGGCCAGTGGTGTAGCGAGGGTAAGTGGTGTCCGGGGAATAATATGAATTTTTTCCTCAATCGTCACCAGTGGTTAAGCAAATGGCGCCCATGGTATTGTTTTTGGCCACTCATCATATTTTGCTTTAAAAGAAGGCAAAATCGCAGTAATGTTTTGACTCCATGACGTGCCCTAAAACTGGAGCCCGGGGCACCAGACCCCCCTCCCCCCCCCCCCCCCCCACCCCGGCCGCTACGTCACTGTCGTAAGTTTAGCTTATTTAGAGGGATGGGGCAAACTGGATACTATCTTCAGGCGGTATTCAACGCAATTTCGTTCCTGCAAATGTGAAAAGTAAGTTTTTTGAAAATAGAAGATTATTGTGAGGTTATTTGTCCTTGGTGTCGATTTAGGGGGCTCTAAATGAGAGGTTTATTACAAGTTTTGATTTCTGAAGGCAGCGGGAAAACAGAATGTTCGGCATGCAATGCAGTTTCGTTCCTGCCAACAAGATGGCAAATTAGTTGTTTCAGATGTTGGAAAATGGTTATTAACAAAGCATCATGATATCTAAACACATTGAGATATTCTCATCTTAAGTATTGGAGGATTTATTGTAGTTTGACTCTGCCATAAATTCTCTTATAGAAATGGATTTTGAATTCTGTCTTACTCGGCCAAATATAGTTAATGAGAATTTTGTTTTTAACTTTTTCCTAATTGGTAGAGCTAAAGTTAGCACGCATAGCTTCTAGAATACTATCTAGGTTTAATGATTTAATAGATATTAGAAACTCTCTACATTTAAATCTCAATTTTGTATGACAAATTATTACTACATTTTTCGAACTCACACATATCGATATTATAAAGCGACATATCTATATAATCGAAAAAAACGAAAATTTTTGCATTTCTGCATTACGTCGCTGTAGTTTCCTAAGATTACTAAGATTACATGCTAACTTTAGATAATACTTCCAAACTTGCAGAAGAATCGAAAGGTCTGGAAGAATACTTCACAGTCTCTCACAACATTTGTTCGAGAGTGGTTATTAATACTAATTTCTGGTCTTGAGATACGAAATATATCGACTTTCAACAAGTTCTTAACTTAATATATAATGTGTTATGCATGAAGTTAAAATATTGTAGATTTTATATTATGCAGTGTGTTTCAAGCTAGATCCTATCGATATTATCAAAAAAAGATCCTTTTGTTTCTTCGCATAATTTGCCTTAAAATCATTAGAGATGCTTGTACGCACAAGATGTTCTATTTATTTGTTGTAAAAAGATTATCTATATATGTGTTGCGTTTATCTCAGCTTTGTGTAAGAAGTCTTTCTTCTGCATTGTAGAGTTCTAGACGAATAAAATGTATTTTGTTATTCTCTTTTGTATTTTCTTGAGCTTTGAAAAACATTATGTGCAGAAGTACTGTTCTAAAAATTTCATTTTTAATCAAATTTTTAGAGAACATGAGACGAATAACGTAGCGCAAAGTAAATAATGAATATCATTATATGCCTTCTATGTATATTCATCGCAAAGAAAGCATACTAAAACAGCATCTACAACCTCTGTCAAACAAACGAAGGAGTTTGCAATTAATCAAATAAATCATAACAGCTTAAAACAAAACTTGCATTTCGGTTCAAATTCAGGCAGATATTTAGAGACATTTGAAGGGAAATGAATTTAATTCTAAGGGGAAAGGTAATTAACTAAAATTAAATTCTAAGGACTGAATTTCAGAAGCATTTAAAATCGCTGTTCTATGTTGGTACAATCCACTGAAAAATTGAACTGAGAAATACATTATAATTCAGCAGTCTATGACTGGCATCAAGATTATGTAAGCATTAGCAACCCATTTTTAACTCCAGTCATGCAATTAAGAGTATAAAGATGTAGAGAGAATACATACTAAATACTAAACAAGGCCAATTACTAGACAAACCAGACATGAATTTCACTTCAACAAGTAATAAGGTCTCCTATCAGAAAGTACTGCAGACAGTATAGAGCTAGCACAACGAGAGGACCCCCAAGCACCAGTTTAATCACAAATTCTGAAGTAAGAATAATACCAAAGTTTGTTTTATTACCTCCAAAATGTATAGAAAAGTCTTACTAATCCGAACTCAATGCGATCTATTTCTGTTCATATTTTGCCAATTCAGTTTAAGCAGACCTACCACTGAATCTGCACATTCTCATAGGACACTGAGGTGATAGGAATCTCTTAGGAATCCAGCCTCAAATTCTTTTCATAAAGAAGTGTGTCATTTAAAAGAGGATGCTAAATATTATACTACATATATTTCTTAAAAGTAAGGTTAGTTCTCCTCAATTCAGCAAGGTCATGAGAAGAAGGCACTTTCAAAAGAAGACTGATTTTATAAAGCAGTCTTAAGTAAAATGAATTGTAATAGTACTTTTTACGGATTTGTATTGGAGGATATTACAACAAAAATGGATCTCATCATTTTGGGAACAGGTATAATATAATTTCTATTGGATGTTTTTCGGAAGGAGGAGTGCAAAACATCTTGCCAAGATTCTATCCAAAACAACCGAAATAGGAGATAAACCAAGAGAAAGTAAGAGAGATTTACTACAAGTGTGTTTTGTTTTGAAATACTTCCCCCATTCAAAGCTTTGTTAAATTGCATAGCGCAATTTCTTTCGAAAAGTGTTCAATAATTCTAACTTTCAGTTTGTTTAAGATTAAATTCAGATTAATGAGAATCGTGACACTTTAGTTATATTTCTATTATATGGTATGGCATATAAGTAATTTTGTATGCAGCCAAAGAAAAATAGCTATGCACATTCTTATTTTGCTGGAGGCATAAAAAGTATCCCTACTAAAATATAAGTTTTGAATAAATCGCGATAATTTCAAAATAATTTGTCTAGTAAAAAATACATTGTATTTTTGGATAAGATGAAATTAACTATGCAAAGCATATTTATGTCAAAAATTATCCGGCTTCATCTTGCAGCACTAGTGTGAGAAATTCATATTCAGCTAAGAAATGGGGAGAAAGTCCCTCTACGCAAAAGGTAACTTAATTTTGACGGTGTAAATATTATCCTACGTTCAAATTTCCGTATAAATGATTTATATGGAAATTTAGAACACAATTCGGTAAAAATTTTAGCAGCTGGGAAATTTTCCAACTTCAATAAATTGGAAATTTGTAGAGCAATATGTGGCATCATTGTGAAGCAATCATTCCCAGTTAAGTGACAATGGATTTTCAGCCCAAGAGTTTGAAGATACTTGAACTTCCACTTGTTCAATATGTTATGAATTGCTTATAATTATCAGAAAGAAATCTAAAGAGAAATAATATAATAAATTAAAGTGGGACTGATTCTAGTGGCATCATGTGGTAGAGATTTGAATTTAGTCTGGTAAATGGTTGTGTTTGTTAGGAAATTCTGGTATAAAACATTTATTGGAAGTGTGTCTTTGAGTGAAACAGAAGTGACACAAAAAGAATGGTAGATTCCTCCAAACATACTCAGCGTGTAGTAATCCTGTTGTATGTCGGCAGAAGGTGTTAATGTAACTGACATTTACAGCTTAATGAGTATGAGAGCATGTCATGAAATGCAATTTTCCGTTAGTGCAGAGATTTTTACATAAATGATTGGCCTGCTCGTGGCATGTGAACTGAGCTCACATGTCCATGATTGAAATCACAGCATCATTGGAAAACTGCACTGCATCACACAGACTTGGTCTCATACACAGTCCATACTCATTCGTCATTAGAATCGACTGTAAATGGCAATTCCACTAACACCTGCCGAGAAAAATTGGGTTACTGCACGCATGCCAATCCATGGTATGATTTACTTGTTTTGTCTCTTCTTTTTCGCTAAACGACATAACGTCACTACCTGTTTTATAGAAAATTTCTCCTGACATACACAACCATCTAGCACATAAATCTCAAAGCTACACCACATGGAATAATGTCTCTAAAGCAACAGTCCCACTCAGAGGCGACCCGAGGCTCGGAGAAACCACGCAAATTCCCGCGGCGCCAAGACGGGAATACGAAGGGGAAAATGTTTTAATACACTTGAGAAGTAAAGTAATATATATACAGTAGAATCCCGCTAATCCAAAATTCCGGTTAATCTGAACCGATTTTATTTCCGAAAATTATATGTAATTGAAAAGATTACCTGAAAAGATTTAATTATACATACTAAAAACAAAAAAGTACTTTTTCAACATGCATAATTTTGTACACATTGAAGAAACTAATGCAATAATTCAAGGATCACATTTACTTTTAATAAAAACACATTACATTAACACATCACATACACATTTACATTAACGATCTTTTGGGGTGAAGAAATTTATCAGATTTGTTTGACGAAGTGATGTTATTCTCGACGTGGAAGCAATATTGTGCCAACGTCTCATAAACATAATGTCTGTTGATGTCGCGTTTTCACTCTGCTCTATATATCACAGTGCTATTTCTAGCGCATTTGCAGCTTCAGAATGGGAATTATTCCATTATTCTAATGAAAAGGGGAGACATATTCTCTTTCTATTGCTTTTGAATAGAAAAATTCAAGAGATAGTAGTACTGAGTACTTATAACTTACATTTTTTTTAGCACACATCCTTTTCTTTTCTATTTTTATCGGAATTTCGGTAATCCGAATTTTTTGTAATCCGAACAGGCACCGGTCCCAATTAGTTCGGATTAGCGGGGTTAAATTTGTTGAATATATTATTTTAGTCTCAATAAGACTACTATAAAATCTTCAACACAGCTGAATTTTAAAAATTCTCTCACTATAATATTATTATGCATAGTTCTAAGTAAAAGTTTGTTTGGCATTTAGAATACAGGCATTACAGAATTTCAAAAAATAAGCTAGTAGAGTTTCGTCGGGTCTCTTCTGGTCCCACTTTAATTTTAGCGCCCTATTTATAATGGATAAACAAAGGTGTTGCGATTCCACCAAAAAAATGAATGCAATGAGAACTACACAATACAAATCAAAAAATTACTACTATAAGGTGCGTAATTTTATCGAAAAATGATTACAATCAGGGCCGGATTATCAAATAGGCGAAGTAGGCAATTTCCTAGGATCCCCGCAACTTTGAAGGCCACGAGATTTTTTTTGCGGTATTTTCAAATAATTTAATTTAGTTTTTCATTTGATTTACAAGAGCAATGTTCTTGAAAAAATTTATATTAAAATCAAGTATCGTTTAAATTTCAGAACATTATTCTTAAGATTTTTTTTTTTTTGCATTTTTTCAAATTAACTTGCAGATTAGTATATTCCTTTTTTCCCCGTTGGCTAATTCGCAATCCAACCCCTCTGTAGTGGTTTCCCATGTGTGATTTGATATTCAGTTCAATAATAATCCAGTTTGTCCTTTTTTGGTTTATTCACAACATACACACATATAAACACTATTACGACAAAAACATATAAAATATAAACATCACATAGCTTAGAGCTCGATTAAATCCACACCCGACTGGGGGCAGGGTCAGAAGGTATCTGAGGGGGGAATCCCTTCGGGCGTGGGGATGAAAGTTCTATTTTTTCCTTTCTAGGGATTGCTGTAGCCAAGTTGCCACACCCTCTGTCAAATTTTGTATTTGAATGCTTAGAATGCCTTAAAACGTTTACCATTTTGTTTAAAATTAATTTGTTGGAACCAACTCTCGTGAAGGTGACCTGCAATTAATTTTTTTCATTTATCTTGCAGTAATATTTGTTACTTAAAAACTGTTTATATAGATATTATATTAACATCAATAAAAAATATCAGGTTTAGGAAGGGAAGAAGTGCATCACGAGGGCCCCTTCAGAGCTTAATCTATCCCTGATTACAGTATTGAAATCGTTGCTCAGATTGTGGGAAATATATCAAGTGAGCTAGATTTGAATAATGTGTAGGAAATTAGAAGTCCTTAGTTAGGAAAGCAACAGAAAAAGAATTTAAAGATTGCTGATTGGAACGAGATCTTTTTTGTTTCCTGTGTTGCTTCAAAACAGGACGTACAATATAACTAAACTAAACTAAACTTTTCTGTTTTTATGCTCTCCTCATATCCTAGGGAAAAATGTGATTTATGTTCGTCTGGTTCTGAGGTGCAGAATTTTACATGACTGCACAAGGGTAAATGAGACAGAGGTTTTTATTTGAAACAGAAGCCTAAACCTAAAACGAAATTTTCTTTCCATCTACATCGACGCGAAGACGTTAGACACTAGACTAGATTTAATGTTAGAAAACTAATATCCTTAAGAAAAATAATAGTTTACAAATGAAAAATATCATACAACAATGATAATACATACAGTAATTTACATCAATGATAATGCATGCAGGTATGTACAAAAAAATGGCCAGGGAGTGAAAAAATATAATTAGTTTAATTAATAACTGCATTTAAACTAGATAGTGATTAAGCAATATATTGCAATCTATTCTGGATCGAATCCATTTCAGCTTTTTTACTTACAGGAGACACTTCCTATGCGCTCTCGTAATATGGACGGTTTTTTGTTTTGTTTATTTTAGGTATTCAGAACTTCTGTATCAAGTAGGGACGCATAATTCACGATATTTTGAGTAACAAACATTTTTGCTATTGCTATTTTTAAATATCTATTATAAATAACTCTTATTTCAATCACACTTTTAACTTTCAAAAAGTTTTATTGAGTTATAAGTAAAGTGTTCTAAAAGATTTAAACAAAATGATTGTTATTTCTTTTTAATATACATACTTCCTATTAAATTTTAATATTTAATTTATACTGTCAACAGATGGCGCCAGCAAAAATTCTTTTGGATATTTGTAGAAAGAAATGTTGGAACTTGAGTTCCCGGATCACAATCAAAAGTAATCAATCACATAAGTCACCCTTCGACGTCACAGTCACAGTTTCCTGTGTAATCACAGTATGGGATCTTTACCGCGACTATTCTTTTTTCAAACAATTACAGCAATTGTGTCAATCAAAGAGAAAAGCGAATACTTGCTCCTTTGAATTCCCGATGAAGCTTCGAAATACAAAAGCGACGTTATCATTCGAGAACACATATCACAACAGGAGGGGTGATTCGCAGAAAGACTTCTTAAACCGCGGTGGGGGGGGGAGTGCGAAATGTGATATAATATGAGACGAGGTGGGGTAGGGTGATTGCGCAGTGAAGCGTCACCTGCTTATCTCGAAGGTCACCAGTGAAAACTTTGTTTCCCCCAAGTGGAGTGTGGTGATGCCCCCTGGGTCGGGAAGGTAGTTCATATATATGTGAGAGTTTTTAGAGTAGCTTTTGATGGCGCCATCTGTTGACAGTATATAGAACTAAAAAATAAAACCTCGTAAAAAATTATATTAAAATGAAATTAAAATAAAAAAAACACTTTGGTATATTTTATTTAAATGCCTGAATCACACCTTTTTGACAGTGGTGTTCATCACTGGTAATTGCGATTTTTTGTTATTGCTTCGAAAATAACAGTTCGTCAAATATCCTCATCCCTAGTATCGAAGACCCACTTCTGACTTTCTTTTGATGAAGTACAGTGAAACCTCTTCGAATGGCCACCCCTACATAGCGGCCACCCCTCTCTTAACGGCCAATTTTTCGTGGCACGGATTTTTCGGCCCATAGACCTAATGTTAAAATAACCCCTAGCAACGGCCACACAACCCCTCTGAACGGCCGCCGGGTGGGTTCTCCCATCCCATTAACAAACGCATCGGCTAGAGATTTACTTTTTAAACTGAAAAACGAACTTAAAAAAAATGGTTTTTTCCCGGGAAGGGTAAAAAATCACAAATTGTATCTTTTTTTCAAAAAATGCAAAAAATTATTAAATAAAGTACTATTATCTCTTTAGATAAGTCTCAAACTTCATTTTAAATAAGAAATATGTGTCAGACTTGTTTATATTATGTATTATAGCAATTATCTTGTGATTGTAACGAAAACCCTTCAGAGCGGCCACCCCCTCTGAGCGGCCAATTTTTCTCGGAACGGAGGAGTGGCCGCTCAGAGAGGTTTCACTGTATTAAGCAAAAAATCGGTCCTGGGCACGGAAACTCTACATTACCCCAAATAAACAAAACAGAAAACTTCATAGCTTCTCAAAACTCTTATTACTGAGAAACTGAGTTTTGAATAAATATATAGAAGATTTCTATTATTTTTTTGATTATTTAAAATAAACTACACTGATTTGCTCTGAAAAGTAGTCGAAGATCGTTTTTCTTTTAGAGTTAACCGGTCTAAGGGGACATGGGCGTGCACATATCATTAGCCCCTCTTCATGAAGCTGCATTGCCCCTCAGGTTTTTTCCTTGTAAAATTATTTATTATAAACAATTTTTTGCCATTTATTAATAACCTGAGGAGCCAATATTTCATAAACATCAAAATAATGATCTAGCCATTTGAATCTATTACATTGCTTTAAAGCTCCACTTAATTACAAAATGTATTAAAAAAAATGCATAAAGCCATTTTTTGTAAAATAGAAATAAAAATAACATCATTTCATCTTTTTCGACGTAAATGTGCTGTAAAAGTTACCTTTTTAAAATGTTCCTTATTTTGCAATGAAGACAAGGAAAAACTGTTTTATGAAATTTTATTTCACGGTTGAGTAAATGTTAACTTGATGACGTCATATGTATTGAAAGGAAAGGAGTTCGGCTGATTTGGTGGTTATGAGTGTAAACTAGGATTTTAAATCACCCCTACTTATTTAAAATTCCTTTTATAGATCATTTTTTTAATCTTTATATTTTAATGTAGGTCTTAATTTTTAATTCATCATGTTAAAGCCCTCTAAAGCAACTAATCGTCTTGACAAAAATCGCATAGAGATTAAAAGCAAGGTGTGTATGATTTTCTCTTTAATAGTTTTTTTGTCATGTTTTCTTATCCTTTGTCATCCCTGTATCTTTTAATTAAGACATATCACCCATTTTGTACGTTCTTTAAAGTTTCCGAGCGGTACGTACAATGCATTTGTGGGCTGTTATGAGGTATGACACCTGTCAATTGTATGGCTTATCACAGGTATGCGGTCGGTTTTTGAACTCTATTGAACCTAATGCAAATACAAATCGCAATCGTAGTTTAAATTTACCGACCTTCCTGTTGTATTCTTACCAACATTAACTGTATAATTTGAAGATTTTTACTTTATCGTATGTGTACTTTTAATGAATAATACCGTGTGAGTTCAGTTGAACGGCGAATCACACACGCCCCAACTGCTTCCAGGAATTTGTACACCATAATAACATTTCGGTAAATTGTTTCTACTGAATGTTTTTTGCTATTAATTTTCTAAATAAATTTGTAGGTTTATATAATAGAGAATTGTTCTTATTTTTTTTTTCATTTGTTTGTGATTTTGTAATATTTGTTAGATGGAATAGTCAAATCGTATGTAAAACTTAAGCATCGTGTAGATTTAAATTTTTGCAACATATTAAAGAAGGCTTATGAAAATGTCTTCTATATATACATACAGGCCATATATTGATACATGTATGTACATATAATATAAATTTTTATGAGTATATTATACGTTTTGTGTAATGAATTACTGTATGAACTATGTATTTACACTTCAGCTTTGACAGTAACAACTAGCTGCATATGAATGTTTGTTAGTACTTTAGAGGCTGCATTATGAAACATGGAAATGCCTTTTTAATTTGTTATATTCAATATTAAAATTTGGACATAATCAGTATTTAGATTGTTGTTGCAGATTCACATGAACAAATTTTATTTATTAAAATCTCTTATTAATGAATGCTTGAAAGCAATATTTTTTTCCTAATTTTCATACTTTCTCCTAATTCTTTTTCCTAATCTATTTTCAATGTTAAAATTCAGGCATAACATTATTTAGATTGTTGTTGCAGATTCACATGAACAAATTTTATTTATTACAAGTCTCTTATTAATAAATGCTTGAAAGCAATTTTTTCCTGAATATTTGTTTTTAATGAACAGTAAATGTTAGTTTTATTAATTGTATAAATTGCTTCAGTTATCAAAGTATTATAAAAAAATCATCAGAATTAAATTTTTTTAATGTTAAATATAAAATTAAGTTGTTTAAGTTAATGGTGATTTTCATAGTTATTTGCATGTTAATTTAATTAATCATAATATTTGCACTTTGAATTTTTAAGCAAACTACCTCATCGGATACAAGTTCGGTACTTTTTATTTTACAACTAAACTTTTGTTTAATCTTTTAATAAAAATTTAAGGAAATCAATCTAAGAAATGTATTCATTATGAAACATTCATTAGGGTCTGAATAAATCGAATGTAAATTGTTCAAGATTGTACTTTAATATAACCATGTAATTATGTAATAGGTTTCACTTTTAAATTTTATCATCAGTTAATTACCTTTATTGGTACTTTTCCATTACCAGACCTCATCATCAAGCTTGAATGATAGTGTTATTCTTATTAGTGCCAACATTTGTTGCTCATGAGAGTAATTGGTATGATTTGGCTGGAATTTACCTCGACCCCCCCATAAAAGTACTCAAATACTTTTTACTAAGTTTCTACAATCTATTTGGTTTTGAAGTTTTATTTTACTTTTAATATTAGCATTTAAAAATGATTATCCAAAAAATTCTTTTAATTTCATAAAATGAAAAAAATCAAGTGGACTATTGTTAATTTTAAAAAAGTTGACAGTAAATTGATTTTATTATGAACTTTGATAATTTATATGTTAAGAAAATTTTATAAGATTTTATTTATGTTCTTCTTAGTGTATTAATATAAATTTGGTTTCGTTGGACATTTTTGTCATTTACTCTTTGATATAAAGCATTTATATGCTGTTATTTAAAGTATAAAATGCTGAATTTGTTTGAAACTTTCAATACTGTTTTTAAAATTTACTTGAGGATAAAGTAACTCGAACTATTAATTTTAAAACTGTCTAATGTTCTATTATATTTTTTTTACTCTTCATACAATACAAATTAAAAACATTTCAACAATTTCTGAAATATATTCATTATAACGTGACTATAGGCATGAAATTCTTATTTATAAAACTCTCGTATGAACAGATCTTATGCATATATGCAACTGATTACACAAATGAAACTGAAAATTCTTTAAAAGAGTCAAAATTGACTTTTTAAGCTCTCGAGTAGTGACAACTCGTAATGAAAATACAGGTGAACCTGCAAATTGTTTCAGTGTAAATGAATTATTAGTTTTCAATATAATCCTTATATATTTAAAAATATTTATTTGAATGTAAGTTTGAAATATCAGTAATTGATGCTGTATGTTAAAACTATACTTAAAAGTTACTTTATTCTGAAAGCATCTTTGTACAACCCTAAAACACATACTTCATTATCTACTTGTATTGTCATTGACTATAATACAGACATAGTGAAACAATGTTTTTTGTTTTAATGCTTATTGATCTTGTATCTTTTGGCTCAACCAAAGTGTACGGTACGGCTCCAAACTTGGATTTTCTTTGGCGAAAAATCGCTAAATGTGGTAAGCCAATGGCGGACTGTAACATGGCAAATATGGTAACATGGTGGACATTTGGCGAGTTTTTTATGATTTGGCGAGAGATGTACCGTACACTTTGGTTTTACCTATCTTTTTGTTCAATATATTTACTGAATATATTTTAAAATATTTTCCTTGCCATTAATAATTTCAGGGTAAGAAACCTTATTTTCTAATTGCTTTTTCTTCAGCTCGATGCCGAGTTCCGCCGTTTTGGTTTGGATCGGAGTGAGCCATCTACATTTGAAGAATTTTACAATCTAATAGAAAAATTCCATAAGCTACATGAAATTGCCTTTACAATCTGCTATACTGACCCTAACCACGGGGATTTGCTGCCTATCAATAATGATGATAACTTAGCTAGAGCTATTAATTCTGCTTGGCCGCTGCTTAGGTTATTTATCCAAAAGAAAGGTAAGATATTTTTAAAACCTTTTTTTTTTTTTTTTTTAAATCTCTTAAATGACAATAATGCTTATTCTTCAAACAAATAATTTTTATTCTTGTTTAGATCGTTAATTATATTTTTCAAATTGCAATGCCTGTCGTTTTTTTAATAAATTTTTAGAATCTGGTGTACAAGATATTTTTGTTTAACAAATTTGCATTGTTCCTAGTTTAATTTATTTATTGTATAATTTACAGAAACATTTGACCAATTGTGGAATTGTGTTATCATTTGTTACATAATTTGAAAATATTTTATATACACTATTTAATTTACTTGGCTTGTTTGTCAACAAATGGTAAATTTTTTTTAAACCATATAAATACTTTTGCAAAAATATTAATTCTGCTATAAATATAATTTCTTTTCTTTCACCAAGATTTTTTTTATCTATTAATCACCTTTTGTGATGTAAATATTATTCTATTCCAAGTAGAATTGGCCAACTTTCTGTTCCAGTGTTTTAGGAAAATTATTAGATGTTTATAAATAAAAATCATAAACATAAGTATTATTTTATACAGTGTGCTAGTATTTTGTTTAGAAGATGGAATAGTGTGTACTGGTGGCTTTATAATATTTATTTCTGTATATATTCTAAATAAAGGAAATTCATTTATGAAAAATAAGATTGCCATTTGCTTAATCTAATTTTATTTTTAAAAAAGAAATCAAGTATAATTTCAAGTAGTATCTAATAATAAAAATCCTACAAGTGCACATGCACTTAGACTTATCTGTATCAGATACCCAGTAATGAACAACAAGATTAGAATATGTACAAAATAGTTTTGCCTTGTGAATTTTCTCTTTTTATTATAAGGATGGGAAACAATTAGCTAGTTTACTTAAGTTTTCCTTACATATGCAGAAGAAACATTTAATAAACAATTTTATATATTTTCTGTTTGACTTTTAACTGTAGAAGATGAAAAACAATCTTGCTTGTTATTTTGCCATTAATACTTGAAATATTTTAATAAAAAAAAATATATATATAATATAATATAAATCTAAATATAACTTATTATATATGATCTTACATAAACAAAGTAAACAAGACATATCATGAAGCCAATCCTATACTAAAAATTCATAATTTAAACAATACAGCCTAATCTAAAGAATTGAAAATACTATAGATACCATGAATAAAAATTAAGTTTAAACATTTATTTCAACTGGTAAAAAACTCTGTTGTTATTAAAAGTATTGAAAAAAGGCAATCCATATATATGGAGTTTTCAACAATTAATATAGCAGCTTGGCTGTGGACAAGCTTATGCCAGGTTAAATTAATTTTGCTGTACAAACCATCCCTGTTACTATAGTTGTTGAAAAAACAGACAGGGTAATTTACCCTAAAATGAAAGAATTTAGGAAGAAAAATCATACACTAACCCTAACTAGAAAACATAACTATATGGAATATATATATGTTTTAATAAATATTTAAGTGATTTATTCAAACTGAAAGTCAAAAGTTTTTTTAGTAGAAAAATTTATCTTCAAACCGATGTATTTTCATCTTGGGTAAATGTGTCTTCTGCTTCAGTGTAGACCAGGTTCTTACTGCTTTTAAATTTATTAATAGCTAAATTTTGCATGGACAAAGTTATTATTCTCTCGTATATTATTAGATAAACAAGGAATAATAATAATTAAAAATTTCATTCAATAAAATACTTATTTAATTCAGAATATTTTGCCAGTAAATAAAAAATAATTTCTTACTGGAGTTCAGAGGAGGTGGAATTATGTTAATGAAATTGCTCATATGGGTGTCTGTTTTTACTGTATCAGAATTTCTTTAAATTATAAGCATTTATTTTTGATTTAGGCGAAAGTTGCGAGGAGCTCAATGGTTACGGCACATCTGGCAAACGGAAAAAGTTTCTTAGCCAGTATTTATTACAATCCGTAACACCCAAAGGCCGTCCACACATATCTATTAGCTTACCAGAAGATTTTCGACAAGTGTCCTCTATAATAGATGTAGATGTCGTCCCAGAAACTTGTCGACGGGTGAGACTAGTGAAGCATGGGTCGGATAAGCCCCTCGGTTTTTACATACGTGATGGTACAAGTGTACGGGTAACACCCCATGGCCTAGAAAAAGTACCTGGAATTTTTATATCTCGTCTTGTGCCTGGTGGGCTTGCTGAAAGTACTGGACTGTTAGCCGTGAATGATGAAGTACTTGAAGTGAATGGCATTGAGGTGGCTGGAAAGACGCTCGATCAGGTTACAGACATGATGGTTGCCAATTCATCGAACTTAATTATAACTATCCGTCCCGCCAATCAGTCCAATGTTGGCTTTCCACGTCGTGGGTCTGTTGGTCATTCGTCGCAAATGTCTCATGGGTCCCAACATTCCAATCAGTCCTTACCCAGCGATGATGACCATTACGAAGAAGATGAAATTAGAGACCATACTGTCTCAATGTGTCAAGATTCACCGGAGAAACCATCAGTTTCTGAAGATGATGGTGTCGTCACACTTTGATAATTTTGTATCATTCTGTAAAGAACTCATCTTGATGGTTGATTTGCATGCCTTCTAGGGTAGCTACATTTTTCTAAGAGCAGTGGATAATTCTTTGGCAAATCAATGAGTTTAAAAGAATATACATTAATGCATGTGTAATGAATGTCTTGTGTGATGCTATCCAAAGTTTAAAAAATGTGAATGTATATTTTTGTTATCTAATGGTATACATATTTGTGAACTATTATCCCTGTTCTGAGAATATTACATCTTTGTGTAATATTCCAATACCTCTTGTGCCTTGACTGAACTTATTAATGGTCTGCTTCTTGGGTTCCTGATATTAATAATAATACTAATTACCATATGTGGAATATATTGATCCAGTTTTTAATGGAAAAATTTTTAATCCTTCCTTTTACTGTGTAGGATTTTAACTTTATGATTATTATTGTGTAATGTTCACACTTTTTAGCTGAAATGTCATTTACTGTTGAAAGAACAAATATCCGTCCTTTTTTATATTTAGGAAAACTCCAATATGTCTGCAAATCCAGCCTCTTAAGGTAACCGAACCTCAACGCTACTAACATTCCTTGCATGCCTGTGTTAATGTCTGTAAACAAAAAAATCTTGTGTGCATGAAAATGTCTGTTTCTGTTCTTGTCTTTTGAATCCCTCTGTATCTTTCAACATGTTCTGTTGTGTTTCTTGCAAAGTGAGATGAAAATTTGAATTGTTGTATGTCTATTGTTTATAGAATTTGGAAGTCTGAAATTATTGATTTCAAAATTAACACGGCATTGATTATTAGTACAATTTTATATATCATTCCAATTTTTAATCTTATGATTATTTACAGATTTTCTATTTTTTAAAAACAGCATTGAAATTATTAAGAATTTTTGATCCCCATTTTAATATTTTTGGTAATATTCCATTAGTTCAATGATAATCGATCCGTTAGTTCAATGATAGTTATCATTTGGCAGGTATTTGTCTAGGGCTGCACTAATGGAAATGGTATAAGTTTTCTTAATACGTAATTCATTGTCCCTTAAATTCACAATATTTATGAATTTGTTTGTCCACTTCTTTTGTGTAAGAACTTTTCCCCTAGTAATCTGAATTTTAATTTAAAATTTTTGTTAGTACAATTTTGATTACTTATTTGCAAATTTTTAACCCTTGAGTGTTGCAATCAATTTTGCAGATCCTTTTTATCTTTCCTCTGTGTAAGCATAAATATACACAATTGTTGAGGATTTTTTTTAATTATGAAATCATTGAAGTGTTTGTGTTTTCACAGTATATCTTGTTAAATGTTTTTAATCACATGATTTTATTTGCTGTGTTTTCAGTTTAATTTCATAAATTTAATTTGGACATTTTGATTGTGAAAACATTCAGTTTTATCTAGCCATATTTGTTCCTGGAAAAACTAATAGTTAGAATTTTACTTGGAAGTTTGTATTGTTTTTTCATTTATCAAGTTTTATTTCATGAATTGAGTTATGCATTTTGAGTATCTGAAACATATGTATGAAAAATTATATATATTATAGACTTATAAATATCTTCATTATGATGGGACCTGTTCTTGGTCGTCTTTAGCTATTAAGTGAATGAGAAATGATTAATGAACACTGAATATTTTTGTATCGTTCGTCTACTTTAAAGGAATAAATGTTTTATATTGAATTTTTACTTATTATGAATAATTCATATAGTTGAAACTAGAGTTTAAGGCTTAGTGAATACTCTAATTTCAGTGTTTATTAATCATTTGATTGTTTTAAATTCAAGATCTGATATTAGTTTTCTAAAACTTATCAACTATGTACTGTATTTTAAGAATTTATCTTTTATAGTAAGTACTTGCTAGGTTGATAGCTTTATGCAAATTTAAAGCATCCAACTTAATATTTTTGTATACTAAAAGTTACTGCTTTTTGGAAGTTAAAAAAAAAACAGCTGAGATTATA
Source organism: Araneus ventricosus (assembly GCA_013235015.1). NCBI lineage: Eukaryota > Metazoa > Arthropoda > Arachnida > Araneae > Araneidae > Araneus > Araneus ventricosus. The sequence continues at coordinate 714 of BGPR01018712.1, read as the reverse complement.
TTAAAGAATTTTGGAAGATTATGTTTGTGAGGAAACAAGTTCTAACCGAATTTTTAAGCATGCATTTTCTTGCTCATATGGTAGTATTCTTGTGAGAATGTATTGTTGAAGACATTTATATTTTTCAGTTAGAATTTGTTTTCACTTAGTAATCTATGGTCTTTTGAATTGCTTGTGTTTAAAAAGTATCACGTAGGATTGAAATTGCCATCATATATGAATTTTTTTTAAATTTCCCCCGTCTGTGTCTATCATTTGTATGTGTTACACTTTTAATGCAGCGTTTCTTTTAGAAAGTATTTATTTTATAACCTGAAGTATTCTGTTAAGCTTGTTTATATAGTATTAAAAAGAACTGTCAAAAGTTTTAGCAGCTATTAAATTTTCGTGTATAAACTTTGTTATAAAACTTGTCTTATTATTACTTCTAGTGTTTATATGTGAAAAAATCATTAAAATGTTAGTAATTTTTAGTTTAAAAGTTTATCTAAAGCAATGCAATGTGTTGAAGTTTGTTTTTACACTGCACTCTTCATAAGTACGAATAAGTGTAGGGAATCGCGAGCATCTTAAAAAACTGTGATGTATTGATGTACAATGTAAAACTTGCTATTTTTCAAGCTCAAGACTTTAGTGAAAAGGGTAATTTTCTGCTCTTGTTCAATATTTTTTATCTATTTCTCATTTCTTATGCATTCTTAACTTTTTAAAAAT
>BGPR01018711.1:6173-30413 GCA_013235015.1 Araneus ventricosus | reverse complement strand
ATTATCCTTATTACTCAATTTATTAAGAGGTTCATCTTCAGAATCACTTGAATTATTCACTGATTTTAAAGAACTATTCACAGGATCAGACTTTTTAGCTAAAGTAGCTATTGGCTGTTCATCGGAATCATCATCAGAATCAACAAATCTCTTTTTCTTTAAAGTTCCTTCTTTGGATTTGCTGTTGTTTGTTAAAGGTTTCTTTTTAGAGTCATTGGAATTATCCATCTTCTTATTACTCAAGTTATTACGAGGTTCATCTTCGAAATCACTTGAATCAATAGAATTATCTACCTTCTTTTTTGAATATTTTGCAAGAGATTCATCTTCTGATCCACTTGTACTTTCAATTGACTTAGAGAATTTGCTTGCAGAATTTAACTTCTTTTTAGAAAATGAATTTGAGTTCTTATCAGAATGAATGGAATCATTACATTTCATGTATTTAGTAAAGTGTTCATCTTCTGAATCACTAGAATTGTTTTTAGATTCCATAGATTCTTGAGATCCATTTGATTTCAATCTAGTTTTGAATTTCATTTTTTCACCATTTGAATGAATGGAATTATTAGATTTTTGAAATATTATAAGAGGTTCATCTTCAGGATCACTTGAACGATTTTTTGAATCATCAATGAATTTTTTCTTTTTGGTTGAGGACATAATTAACTCATCTTCAGAATCAACAGGATTACTAAATTGTTTCTTTATAAATTTTGAAGGACATTTATTTTCTGATTCGTCAGACTTAATCAATGAATTTAAAGATCCATTTAAGGAATTTGATTCCTTCTGAAATACACTCAGTGGTTCATCTTCTGAATCACTTGATTCCATTATAGCCTTTTTAAAACAATTCTGATTTTTTATACTTTTGGGAACTTTTTTCTTCTCTTCTGATTTTGTAATAGGCTGTGCTTCTAAATCACTGGACCTTCTGGCCTTCTACAACAACAAAAAAAAGCATTATATATATAAAAAATTACTTCAATCTTTTCTAGGCATATTATTCAGAAATTATAAATATTAATGACACACATGATCTACAGTAAAATGTTGGAAATGCTGATAAGGATTGTTAAAATAATACACTTTATGCAGAACATCCCTTTCACATACATCTGTATAATTGCTATAACCGCATAAGCCTGCTTAGGGGGAAAAAAGTTTAAAATAATACCTATTATGACCTGGAAGGCAATACAAAAAAGCGACTCTATGACAGTATAAATAACATCTTATGTTTAGAAAGTCATGTAAAAATAACTATCCCTGGAAAATCTTAAAAATTTTCATCAAGCTGCAAAATACCAGAATTATGCATTTCCGACACCATGCAAGCAAAAACTCAGTATCAACCAAGAGAAAAATATCAACCAATTTTGAAAAATTCTATCTTAATATTTGAAGCATAATGCTTCAAATATTTAAGACCTGTTAAGGGATAAGAACTGTGAAGGAACACCAGATTCTTTGAGATTTCATATTTTTCAAAAATACCAATAAAAAAATAACTTTAATTTAGCATCTGCCTCCTCTTTACAACAGCTGTTCACTTCTCTGTGCATACCTGCACGTTCAACTTTGCAGTGGATTTGCCAAATAGGCAAGTGGTTGGGAAGTTAAATTAAAATTAATAAGGGGAAAGATGGGAATGGTCTTAGTCGATTCAAGTTTGGGTCTAGAATGAACATATAAAGTTTTTCCCTCCTACTGAATGAGTTTTAGTCATTGAATACAGATTTGTAGTCAGAACACAACATTAAAAAAAAATTGAAATTGATCTAAAATATTTTAATGTATTTAAATACCAATCTATATTAGAAACAGCCAGAGATGGAAGTAACGCAGGAGGAGTTAAAAATAAACACGCCCCTTTGCTCTGCATCATTAACGAACGCACAAATCCGATTTCTGTTACGGTGTCAAAAAAATCAGACAGGATTTTTTTTTTATTTAAAGCTAAGCAAAAATAAAAATTAGTTCTGTGATCGTAAATTTCACTTCATCTACTTATTCATGCTGGATTGAAGTATGAGTCAATAAAATGACTTCATCTGTTTCATTTTTTTTTTTTTTTTTTGGCAATTGATTCATGGAGTTTATTTATAAATTGATTCGAGTTAGCAGTTTTTTTTTTATGCTGATTCATTATTCAAGGATTAGTTGGAAGTTAGTGTAAAATACTTTTGTTTTGGTTAAAAGGGTTCTTTCTATATATTTTGCATTTAATATTTTTTCCTTAACTCTTGAGTAATTGTTAAAAGTAAGATTCTTAGTAAATGAAGGTTTGTGTCAATTGATTCATTAGCTCTGTTTTTCATGCTTTTTTTTAATTTCTTAAGCACTCTGCCAATGCACAAGAGATTTTCTACTATAACTTTCGTTAGTAAATCTATGACAATGGGATACGAAATATGTCTGGAGGGCTAAAAACCCGTCTTAGATGGGCACAAATCTTCTAGTTAAATAAGTGCTAAAATGAATATCATTGTTTTTCATCACCCTTTCTACCATTGGCGAAGTTCATCCTTTCAACCTCTGGCCCATTCTTGCTTCAGGCGCTTGACTGGTGATTAAGGCAAAATTTTGAAACAGGGTTGTGAGCTTCCTTTTCAATGAATATAATATATGTAAGTATCCATTTTGTTCAGAATTTCAAGCTCTAAAAAATTTGTACAAGTAATGGTTTTGATAGCATCAGTTGTATTTGAGATATTGCTAAGTTAATTAAGAAAAACCTCTTTTTTCTGACTACAAAACTGTACCCAGCAACTAAAGCTCACCTACAGACATGACACAGGCTTGGAACAAAAAAAGCTGAACTTCATAAATAACTTATTGTGCAAAACATAAACACCAAAAATTAAAATAAGTATGATTAATTGAACAATAAAATGAATAAATGTATACAAAAAGTGCTTGAGATATTAAAAATATTGTAGAATTATTATAAGTTTAAAAGAAATTTAATGGATTAAAAATGAATTACATAGAAATTTTGTTGAAATAAAAACTATGGTAAAAATTATCTCACTAAAAAAATATGGCCATGTAAACACTTTTTTATTTATACATTATTTTTAATCCTTTTTTTTTCATTTTTTGAGCTAACAGTTCAAGCTTTCTTTCATGTTTCAGTCTGCTATTTCAATCCATTTTCAAAATTTGTTTATTGCTGTCTTTCTTTGATGGGGTCTTTGTTTTTATGTTTTTCTCCAATGTTATGTACTACAGTAAAACCTGTACTAAACGGAATCTAAAGGGACTAGAAAAATTTTCCGTTTTAGACAGGATTCCGTTTCATAAAGGGCTTATTAGAATATGAGAATTTAAAATGTATCTAATCATTATTTAAATTAAATCGATCGTAATAAAAAAGATATTCTAAGATTAACAAAATACCATAAAAATTACGATAATTACGTTTTAACAAGTGTCACATTCAAAAATTAAGATTTGGCTAAATTTTAAAATTACACGATAACAATAAAAATTATGAACATATAAAAGTTAGATGTTTATATTATTTTATTTTAATAATATTGCTTTTAGACACTAAATAGAAATATATATCATATTCATTACTTGCTCTAAACAATTGATTATCCTTACTCAAAAGCTACAAATTTAAGGAAAATAAGTTTATTTGCTAAATCTAAATTTTAAAATAATCCAGCATTGTTTTCTGATATCTTTTTATGAGTAATTCTTTGCTCCGTTAATATTTTCGTCTTCTTCAAAAGTTCAAGCATTTCAGCATCTCCCTGACTTATGGCAAACTTTTCAAGTTCAGGTACTGTATCTAAAATGGATCCATATGATTTAATGGAGAGTCGTTTCTTTAATGGAAATGTTTTAATTTATATACATTCATCATAACTGCTATCTTTGTTCGTATGCCTTTGAATTATATACTCACATTATCAATAGGAACCTCTGTTAAAATATCATTGTTGATTGATATGAATTCTTTCGCACTCATATCGGAAACTTTACCCTTGTTCAACAAAATCTGCAGATTGCTTGCATTTATATCTTTGGCTGATGAATAATTTTAGATGCAAACATTTTCAGGTAAATTCGCCTCAACAATTTTTTTTACTGTAGGATATAAAAATAATTTTTGGGAAAACTCGCGAATTTCCCCCCTGTTAGAACAGGTTTTCTAACAATGAAATATTGTGAATTGTTCTTTGAAATTCTGACCATTTCCGCGTTACACAGGTTCCGTTTTATGCAGGAAATGTAATATGGATCTTTCCATATTTTTCGAAGGGACCAAATATTTTTTCAGCTTAAGACAGGATTCCATTTCTTACAGTGTTCGTTTTAAACAGGTTTTACTGTATCAATAGCATCATGTAAAATCTAAATTTCTAGAAAAATCAATTCTAAATTTTTGAAAATACTCAACAGCAGACTGCTCTTTGCACATCATTTTGTAATTAACATTGTGAATTGAAGAATATGCTTCAATATGCATTCTTTCTGATCTTTTATGTATCAAATCAGACATTATGTTGAATGTGCACACAGCCTTTGTTTGCGTGCTACTTGCGTCTTTTGTGTGTGCACCCCCACCCCTTAACACTTTAACAAAAACTTTAATGCAGACCTGCATTGATACAAAGAATGGTAAAATCCGATGCTGAAAACTCTGAAATCCACGTTTCTGAGGAAATGTGTCATGTCTGAAGTCACTACAAAGAATGCACAACATTTTTCCACTGACATCAACCTTTTTTTATACTTTCTCCAAGAGATACCTCAGTTTCCTTTTCGCCAAGTTTTAAGTTTTTTTTTTTCTTCCCTAGCCAGCCACAACGGAATTTGCACGTTTCATTTTTATCAATGTCCCGCAATTTTGGACTATCGAAAAGCGATAGCCGCCATCCTGTTGATAGACACATGTTAGGGAATGAAAACTAACAAAAATTAAATTGAAATAACTAACAAAAATGAGGAAAAGAATGTTAAAAAGAATGCAAAAATAAAATAGTTTCCTTCTTGGAGAGCTAGCGATCTTTTTTCCTCACGAAATTCAGATGATTTCCATCCGAATTCTGATTGGATAAAACGAAAGATGATTGGACAGAACGAGAAAGAAAACGCAACCTTCAGGCATTCCTCCCAATACTGAACTTTGACCCCAAAGTGCGGCAAAACGATGGTACATCACTCGGATGCTGAAAGGCTTTCGGTAGAATTATGCAATATCCTATGAATTTGAAGCTCTTTCGCCTTACAGCCATATGCAAAATTTGCACAAGGTGCGCAGTTTTTTATTGCATGAGCAACCCCCCAACACATTAACAAAAATTTTAATGCAGCTTTGCATTGATCCCAAGAATGATTAAATTTGATGCTGAAAAAGCGGAAATCCACGTTTCCGAGGAAATGTGTATATCTGTCACCTAGCAGGAGGGGGAAAACTTAGATTAAAACAATTTCCACCTTCCCTAATTAATTCTGAATTCAGCTTTTTTATACTCCCCAAACACTGGGCTATTTAGTATGTGAAGAAATATTTTATGAAATTTCAAAACTAGGCAATTCATTATAAATTTTTATACTCAAATCCAGTTTCACACAGCCTTTAAAAATTCTTGAATATTATGAGAGTAATCCTTATTAGGTCTTGCGTCCCTGTGTCAATTGATCTTGAAAAATTACAGGAGGATTTTTACTAAGTTCCTGAGGAGGGGATTTATAGAAGTGTTAAGGAATAATTCTTCAATTCTTTTGGCTTCTGAACTAATTAATGTAGAAATTATTAGTAAAATTTATGAGGCATCAAAATCTTAAATTCAACTGTCAAAATTTCATGTAAAATTCTCCATTTTATTAAAAAAATGAATAATGTGACACTTGATAATGCCAGTCATTAAAATTAAGAAATTTTCTCAAGCTTTTTAGTATTTTCTACAATATCTCTAATAGCACTAAATATACCATATTTCAAAATATTCCCAATAATAAAGGATAAAAACTCATATTCATTCTAATAGATCAACTTGTCAATATTTTAAGGAAGGAACCTAATAATTGATAAAATGCATTTTAGATTTAAAAATAAAATGTGTTATAATTTGAAAACTGGAATCAGCTGACTTTTTCCAAGAGATGAACATTCAGTTTAATAATTTTTCTCATTAGGAATCAGATGAAAGAACATCTTGCTTTGAAATTTAACTAAGCATAATTATGGCCTACAAATCAGGAATAATTTTTTTGCAAATTCTGAAATTCTTTGAGAATTCTCTTCAATCAAAAAACAATTAATGATGCGAGATGGAAATTATTGGCATATTCAAGGTGCAGAAGTAATAGAAATGTACAGATTTGCAAGTAAAACATCAGGGGGAAGGGGATGCTAACACATTTTTAAAGAAATTTTGTTATAAAAATCGTATCAATTTTAAATACATTTAATTAACAAATTGATCATCAACTATTAGCAGTCCCATGGTGTTTGGAATAATTTTTATAAATCCTTAAAAGAATAGTTTTGATATAAAAAAAATGCAAGTATATGCATTATATTTACTTACACTGCTTTATTGTATTTATGCAAGAAGAATTGTTAAGAATCATAAAGACAATCAATATACCTTCAGGACTTTATTCCTTTTGATTGGTTTAAGTTGAATGGTTTCATCTTCAGATGAGCTGATTAATGTCCTTTTGCCTCTAGAAAAGACATTAAATCATACAAAAGAGAGAAAAAAAGTTGAGAATAATACAGATATATACAGAAAATTCATACATAGAAGCAGGGCAAGTAAAAAAAAGAATGAGTATACATTTATTACTCATAAAATGTATAGAGTTCAACTTGATACAGTCATTTTCAAATTAGTTTCCTTTCAGTTATATATACCTGGTCCAATGTGCCTGCCACTGGACTGGATCACATGTTAGAAGCTATCTTTCCACATCTTCTTTAGAAATGAATACTTCATTGCATTCTTCAAAACAGCCATCAATACATTAAATCTTTGGCTAGAAATTCCAATTTCAAATGGAAGGGGGGGGGGGGGGGGCACAGCTATATCCGGTCTGTATAGAGGGTGTGGCATACATTCAATATTTGGCAGAGCTAAACATTGTGCAACAACAGTAGAAACACAAGGACATGTATGATCATGGTGAAAGATCCACCAGATTAGGTGAAAGATGGCTAATCATTATTTGTCATTTCAGAGTTTCCAAATAAATGCATAGATACTTAAATTTTCTTTTTATATCAATCAGACAAGAGCTGATCATTGCATCAAAATGTATTTTGCCATTGCAATTCATATGTTAAAAAATAAATTTATTTCTAATCTCTTTTTACCTAAATACTTATTTTAAGATCCACCAATGTAACAATGTTTCACACAAGTATAGCATTTTTTTTTTAATACTGTCAAGTTACAACAAGGTTTATTAAGATTATTAAAAAATGGACCTAATTCTCAAAACCAGAAAGTATGAAACGTGAGAAATTAAAATGCTAAAATAAGCAACAAATGTATGAAATCAAAATACCTTTGTCTTTTTAAGCCACTGAGGGTTGAGGGCAAAGGCGATTTTTTAATAATGTTATTCTTATGAGATGCCAAAGACTTTTCATCAAAATCACTAGAGGATTCCATCTATATGAAATAATCAAATGTGAATTAACATTTTCATCTGAGGAAATACTTTTAAAATAATATTTTCATTTAGTTCAGTTTCTGTTATCTCAAAATGTTTTATAACAATATATAAAAGAAAATATTTGAAGCTTTCAAATTAACCAGTTTAAAATTTTCAAATGTAATAACAGGGATTATTAAAAAATTAAAAGATGAAACTTTGAAATGCCATGTAGCTATTCAAATTGTAGATGATTAGGGAGGGATTCATTATTTGCGATACAAATATTTTAGTACTTTCATTGCCAATTAATACTGTTAAAATTGAACAACTTAAAAACCTTACATGTAAGAATGGAGATTTAAAAATTTAATTAAAAAAAGAAGAAAATTTTGAAAAGGCATAAAGGTAACTCATTAGTATAATAATGTTAAAATGTTTTTAAAAAACTCTCTTTTAAAAAAATACACACAGAATTTTGCTAAATTAATGAGCCAACATACACTGAATGATGCATAAACACAGTGAATTTATGATTTTAGACAATAACAAAATAATTAATTACAATCAAAATTACCTCAATATCATTTACTCCATTCACAAACTGATCATCAATAACATTTTCTTGTATGTTTCCAGTTGAAATGATATCACCAGGAGAGGAACTATGCAAATGATATTCAAAATATTTTAACATAAAATAATAAATCTAAAGTCAACAAAATCCATAACTCTTGCTGATTTTGAATAATACACCCAGTATTTATTTAATAATGTATTAACATTCCTTCAATAACATGAAATTTCACTAAATACAGTTTGGATTACATTAAATAAATTATAGAGAAACATATTTACTGATAAGTGTACCTGATTTAATTGCACTATTTCAAAAACGTAGCACTTTAAAATTAATTTACTTGCTCATAACAGCAGGATACGAGAGAGCCCTTTTAAAGTTTAACCCTCAGACTTTGTATCCCGAGATTTCTGCGGGTTAGAAGCAGGTCTATTTTCTGCTGCAAACTCTGATTTCACAAGCTAATGTGTTTATTTAATACTTTCATAGTATTGGATCATGTTATACTCAAGCTTTGTATATAAATAACTCGCTTGGCTCAAAGGTATTTGCACATGTTTGCAAACGTATCTAAATAGGGATTGAAAAAAATTACACAGTCAGAGGGTTAATCATTATAAAATACTGACCTTTATTATTTTCTGATGATGATATAAAATAAGAATAACAGAAAAAAGGAAGTATAGACATTAATCTATCCAATATTGGGAAATGCAAAATACATTTTACTTTAAATCAGCTAGATGTATAATTAGAATACTTTGAAAGGTTTAAGAATATTCCGATTACATAATTCTTTTTTATGTATTAAGAATCGATTCATTCCAAAAAATAAAGTAAGTGAGAGCAAATGCAGAACAAAATTTTTAAAATTCAACTGTGAAAAAAAAAAATATCTGTGAGCACTTTTACCTTCCTGAAAATTAAAATTGTGAATTATAAGCACACACTTACCCAACAGAAATGGAGCATGTGCAAGTAACTTAATTCTTCAGGATATTCTGTATTTCATTAAATATTTTGAATAAAGATAAAATAATCCAAGTTGTTTAATCTCCCATTCCTTACTGCAGGAATCATTATATCTCAGAGAAAATTTAGAAAGAAATGTATTTAAAAGTGTAATATGGGGCATTTGACCCAGACCACCCAAGTTACTTTTTTCACAGGATTCAATATTTTTACAAATAAGTTGACTGACAGATATTAAACATTGTAAATAAAGAGGTTTCACTTTTATGTAACAAGAAATAAAATAATTTGTAACCTTTAGTGAATGATTCAATAAGTATTTTAATATCATTATGCCCATTAAGAGTTCTTATTGGTGAAGGCTATATCTAACATCCAATTTCCACAATTAGTAACTTAATGCCGGCAATAAATGTTTCTCTGATTTTCATAGAATCATAAAATATCTTACTCCATTATAAGCATTTTATGTTCACTCTTTTCAGTTATTTCATCACCAGAAGTTTCCTATAAAAAGATAATAAATATATAATTAATTTTATTTTATTTACATAAAGTTATAGACATAATACGTTCAAAAGCAATTCGCTAATGCATCATTATTTTATATATATTTTTACTAATAAAATAACTACGAGAATTCAATGTCACAGTTAAGATTATATATATTGTTACAAAACTATAAAGTTGTTTCCCTGAGATGCTAATCTTGGCGACAAAAGGAGTTTTCTAGAAAGACCTCGAACTGTCAACAAATTTCTACTGGCTTTATGAACTTTCTGGAGATTACGTCACTTCCTGTTGAAAAAATATAAAAGCAAGCTCTCAAGCCAAGAACAGTTAGTTGGATTTTGATCAGCAAGCAAGCTGGTGAGCTGATAAGAGACCTTTGAGTGCGGTGTTGAGTTGAATTGATTTATTGGTAATTTCCGTTGTGAATTTTTACAAATGCTGTTTTTAATACTTGTGCTACGTTTCTTTTCGTAGAATATTTATAAAATAAAGAGCTTTATTTTTTTAATTCTGCTTATTGGATTCCATTCACATACACCCACAAGACAATTTTGTTACAATATATATAATAATAAACACACAAAAATGCAATAATGAAAAAGGAAAGAAAAAAAAAATTATGAAAAAAGAAATAGGAATTCTCATTTTCCTTTGTATTAAAATTTTATTGGTAATGCATTTCCATGACTTGTATTCATATTTTATATATTTGTCTTTACATGTTATAATATAAAGACAAAGAAAAGAGGATGTACAAAAATTCATATGGTAGAAAATACAATACAAATAACACAAAGAAAAATAGTTAACTTCCATTTTTTAGCATAAGCCAAATTCAACAAGACAAAAATAATAAACACACAAGGACAGAAAAATGAACATGGAAAAACAAGAACATCCCATGATAATTCAAAGTTTGTTTTTTTTTCATAACACACCTATGCTTAAACATTCAATGTTGGTGATTAGCTATTTTTATTTTTCTTAAGCTTTTGGAAGTATGCCATGTTTTTGTGTATGTTCTTTTTAATACGCTTCTTATCAATATCAGTATGGGTTGTCATTGGTATGATTCTTGGAACATTAATTCATATCTGGCTCCTTGTTGAAGTCAAGTTTGGAAATACTATGACAAGCTAAGCCAATCCAGACAGGCAGGTATCCTATTTTAATGTAACTTTATATGCAAAAAGGGAAATATATGAATTTAATAAAGAAAACTAAAATTTAGCAAAGGCATAAAAGGCTAATCATTAGTATAATATAGTTAAATGTGTTCATCAAAAACATTTTCAATAAAACAAGATAACTTTGTTAAACTAATGAACTATTAAACACACTAAAATGATTATTTTTAGACAATACATAATTAAAGAAGCGAACAATATACAATAAATAATAACAATCAAAATTACCTTAATCTTAATTTTATTAAACTAATGAGGCATGAAACACATTGAAGTGATGATTTTAGAAAATAAATACTTAAATGAACAAATAAAATATATGATAACTACAATCAAAATTACCTTAATATCATCTTCTCCATTTGTAAATTGACCATTAATAACATTTTCTTTGATGTTTCCCGGTGTAATATCATCATCGGAAGAGGAACTATGGAAATGATAAATCTAAAGTTAACAAAATCCATAACTATTGTTGATGCTAAATGATAGATACATCAAGCTCTCATTTAATAATGCATTAACATTTCTTCAATAACATATGAAATCACTTAACTTTATCAGAGAAATATACTTACTGATAAGCTTAGCTGATTTATTTGCATAACTTTAAAAATTTGCATCTTTAAATTAATTTGTTTGCTCTGTAAGAGCAGAATTAAAGTCCAATAGAGAATGCTACTAACTACCCACTAATGCTTAATCATAACAAGTATATTTATATTTGTGAATATATATAATGAATGAGTCGAATTCGGCAACACCCTGTATAAAATAGCAAAAAGGAAATAAAGATAAAACCATTTCAATATTCCTCTGCAACTAAAAATCATCTTACTTAAGAAAACAAAGAAGTTTTTCTTTATATATTTTATTTATTCACAACTTTCAAAGTCTATTTGAAACACTTCACATAAAACACTATACAATGAAAAATTGTAAGAGTAGGCAATACTACAGAAAAGAAAAGTTTTGTGCATTAATTCAAAAGTATAAACAAATAAAATAAAAAAAATAAGGTAAATCACAGCAAGAGCAGAACAATGTTTAAAAAATTCAACTTCTTTGAAGTAATTGAAAAAAAAAAAAGCCTTTGAAACCTCTTTGTCTTTCTCAAAATTAAAAATGTGAATTATAAGCACACTTACACAACAGAAAAGGAGCAAGTGCATGCAACTTAATTCATGAGCAGTAATTTTCACCAAATTTTTTTTGACTCGCAAGGAAATAATCCAAGTTGATCGATCTTTGATTCATTATTGTAGAAATTTCAGAGAAAATATAGGAGGAAAACACCATTTTAAACAGGCAGGCATTTTATGAGGCAGTTGCCCCTGAGAAACCAAGTTACTTTATTCACTTTGGTCACAGGATTCAATATATTTATTATTTTTAGAAATAAGTTGACTTGTAGATTCTAAATACAGAGGTTTTACTTTTATATAACAAGAAATAAAATTAAAACTAATTTTTTTTAATACTTTATCAACAAAAATATAATTTAACATTTAGTGAATGGTTCATTAAATATTTTAATATCAATATGCCCTTTAAGAGTTTTTATTGTTGAAAGCAGGGTTCCCACTCTTATTGAAGAAAAAAAATTCAAGGACCATAAAATTACAAATTTTAGAACATAAAAATGCAAAGGACAAATTTAAATAAAATATTTTCAACTTTAATGTTCAAATGCGTCATCACTTTCTTACTTATGACTTTTAGATGCTTAAGTGAAGAGTATCAAAGGCACGTTTTGCTCACCTTGCAGTTAGTAAACCAAAATCTACAGTGCAGAGTGAGTTTCACAATTCAAGCATCCTTACTATTAGGTATAGTGTACTACTACTAGATGCTAATTTTACAAACTACTACTAAGCATTAATTGGTAGCTCACTTCACAAACACATTAGCTGAAACAAAATTCATTAAAAAGTTGTTAGTCCCACAAGAACCTCTATTTTTACTTTTGACCATTGCTTGGGAATGAAGGGGGGAAAAGCAAGAGATGGGTACAAATCAGCAAACCTTTATTTACATTTAAATAAACTTCAAAATACTTTAAATTTAGATTTTTAGTTGCTCTGTTAAAGCCTCAATTTTTTTCATTGATCGTTTTGACTTCATTAGCCCTTTCTTTGTCTGTTTTTTTTTTAAAACCATTGGATTCTGCAATAGATTGAAAATCTCTACTTTTGTCGTCAGCCTTTTCAGCTAGTTTGTCTGCAGAGTTTTGCACTGCAGAAACCAATGCAATGCAGTTCAGTGTGATGTATGACTCAGAATTATGATGACCCTTTAAAATTTTTGCCATATATTTATTTATCTACTAACTGAATAGCCAGTTTGTGTGAACGGAGTGCAAAAATTTACCCGACTATTTGCCATAATGAAGAGTAAAAAAACTGTATAACCTGGCATCCCTTGCTCTTTAATGTTCAATTTTAGTAATCAAACCACTTATATTAATCCTCTATGAACGTTGAAAAAGAAAAAAAAAGTTTTATTAATAAGAACTAATGTAAGTAAAAATTGATTACTATAGGCGCCCGTAGGATTTTTTCCAAACAGGAACAAAAAATTTTTGAAAATAACTAAGAATCAAAAATTAATTTTTAAACTTATTAGTTATCTTAATTAAATTATTACTCATTACTTACAGGGTATCTGCCAAAATACAGTGTTACAAAATCATGAATTTCCATGACTTTCCCTGATTACAGGCAATAATTTTCCTTGACTAAGAAATGCTTTAGTTAAAGTATATAAGAATTAAACATCTAATGTAAATGCAAACAAAAGGTATGTGTTTGGAGATAATACAGAAATTTTGGGATAGAAAAAGTACTTATAAATGTTTACAAACTCGTGTACATAGAAATAAATTATTGTATTTCCATATTTAATCATACAGCAGTTTTATAAATGCAACCAAAATTTTTCTAATTCAATTTGAATTCATTAACTTTAGCCAAATGATAAAGTAAAATTAGCAGTAAATAACGAAACTGTGATGATTTTTCGAAAATATTTAATGTAGCACAATAATGATTATTTACATTTCTGTATTAATCTCAAAAATTAATGTCTCAATATAAAGTTCCTATATTTAAACTTAATTTGAATATTCACAGTAAGAATTTTCTCTTTTCCTCCAAAATTTGAATTTTTTCTTCAAATTCAATTTCTTCCTTCCCTTTTTCCAGTTGGATTTTCTTTTTATGATTATATAACTGCTGCAATTCATTTTCTAATTTTCTCTTTTCTTGTGTCTTTGATGCTTTTTTACAGGGTTCGCACACATTTCCTTAAAAGAAAATCAAGGACTTTTAAGGACTAAAAAACCAAAAAATAAGGATCTCTAAATTGAATAAACGTAACGAAGTGTCGCACGCATTTTTAAATAAAATGTCTCATTTTTGCAAATTCAACCTATTAGATGATAAATTATAATATAAAACATAGAAGAGACATTACAAATTTAACACAACAAAACTCCTGAAAATATGAGTTAATAAATTGATGAAAAAAACCCCATGAAACCCCATGTAATCAAATTAAGTATCTTTTCATTCCAAACTTTTTCATTCAATTTTAGATCCAAGGTATTTATTTTAATTTCTTTTTCAGAAATTGTTTTTCTTAGTTCATGCGATTAATAAATCAATTTATGTCCTTTGACTTTTCAGCCAAATCATTTTTAGCTAAATCATTTGCTTTCTCATTTGTTTGGTGCATGTCCTTTTGTTTTAAAAAATCTATTTTCTCCTCTAGAGCTTTTCGTATCAGTCGTTTTGTTTCAGTCTTTTCTTTGGATCTTTCACTTTCTAAATACTGCATGTATTTTGCTCTAGCTGAGGTGGCAGCCGTCCTCATTTCTTTAGTAATTTTTAAGTCATAAATAGCCCAGACAGCTTAATAAATTCATGATTTACACGCTGGAAAATATATGAAGCATCTTTTAAATTTTCTATTTCCAGGGCCTTGTTCACCGAAAAACCTCATTGTCCATGTGACAATATTAATACCATTTTGATAATCCTCCAAACTTTTTCATAATAATTATTGCTAAAATAAGTTTGTACAAAATTATCAAGGGAATCACTCTTTGGATTGAAAGAAGTAAATTCAAATGAATTTGGTCTTACAATATTTAACAGAAAATCTGCATAGAGTAACAAAATTTCGTCGCAATCTTTTCACAAAATACGTTTATTTTGCGACGATACAATCAATACCTTTTTCGTTTTTTCCTGTGCTTTTTCAGGATATCCAGCCATTACTCGTGGATCAATGCAAATCGCAAGTCTTAGTAGTGCGTAATTCACAGGACATTTCTGCATGAAATGTTTTACCGACTATCCTGTCTGAGTGTGAAAACATCCTTGTCTGCTAATTCCTTATTTTTTGTCTTTTCTTTTATTAGTTACTCTGCAGCAAATCCTAAATACACTTAACTTTTATCGTTATACAAGTTTGGGTCACAGAAGTTGAATTTGCATAAAGTCTCAGGTTTCTCAATTCTTTCATTCTCTGGTTTCAAAATTTTGAAATGTTGAATGCAATCATTAACAAGTTTTAAAAACATCACTGGCAAAAAATGGAAGTAAAGGTTTATCACTTTGATACTGTTCTAAAAATAGTAACAGCACTTTTGACAATCATTCCTATGGAACCATGGACCAATAAAAAGACCATCTGTAACTCCTCCCTTATTTCCCAAAGTGTATGTGATGGATATGGATTCGTAGAACGCGAGCAGTGTCGTCCCCCTACCCCATTCCGCGAAAGCCACATCGACCGAGATTAGAACCGCCGAGAAGGAGGAATTAGAAAACGATAATCGGTGAAATTTTAAATTTCTTAATAATGACAGAGTAAAAAGTAAGGACTTTCAAGGACTTTTTAAAAATGGGGCATAAAAATAAGGATTTGTAAGGACTTTTAAGGACTAAATGTAAAAGTAAGGATTTTTAAGGACTTGTAAGAACCCTGTTTTATTTAAATATTCTTTCTTCCTCACTAAACCCGCTCTATACCGATGCTTCGCACCACGAACAGCTAACAACATTCTTTTAGTAATAGAGACATTTTCAACTCCCCTAAGAGATTTAATTCCATCGTATGCTCGTCTATGATTAATCAAACTTTGCTTTTTCAAGTTTTCAAATAGCATTGTTTTATTGACAGAGAAGCCCCTTTCCACTGAATCATTCCCATGGGAATATATAAAGCTTAATTTTACAACCTGCCACAGATCTTCCCATTTTTTTCCTTTGGCAATAATCCATAGTAAAAGTTATCGAGTTCTAGATTGCACTCATCAGACAAAAAATTTTCACTAATCCTGATGTCTTTCTTTGACAACAGAGCAAAAGGATACATATTGGTCTTTTCCCTTTTTCTGCCACTGTCTTGGTGATTTGGTTTGCATTATGTAGTACTTCAAGAACTATGTTAAACCAAGTTAACCCAGTATTTGAATTATTCAACATAACAGAAGGATGCAAGCTGGATAAACCTCTAATAAGTTTATATTTGAGTGGGCTCTTATCAATAATTTTTTGAGCCAAATTCTGCAAAATTTTCTGACAGTCCAGAAAAACTCCTTTTTTATTTTTAACTCTTTCAAGTCTTTTTTAGCTCCAAAGCCAATATCTATGATCTTAGCTTCCAAGAGTATCTATAGAGTTGAGGTCAAGTTTCAACAATGCTGAGTCCTCAACAACTTTTTCAGGCTTGATAAATTTTTTTATGATCCCTCCTAACAGCTGAGACAATTCTGCATGCAAGTAGGGCACACACACTTTTTCACTTTGAAAATTTGTCAAAAAAGTTTCACATTGTAGTGACAATGACCTAACGAAAGCAAGTTTGCATTTTATGAATGGATCGTTCATAGACGTTTTCAAAGAGGCCTAAAGTTTGCTATCAGCATGTTTTAATTGTGATAGATACTTCGTGACTGGCTCAACTATTTCAATGGCTCTTGCTTTGCAATCACTGTTTTCTAGCCATCAAACAGCACAAAATTTTTTCGGAAAAATAGAACAACCTGTAATTCTAGTAAAATCTGCTCTTCTAGCTGGAGAATCCTGAAATAAATAATATAAATTTCTTAAACTTATTTTTAGGCAATTAAAGCCTAGCGAATCCATGACAGCCTATAGTTTTTCATGACTTTTACTCAATTTTTTCTGAAAATCATGACTTTTCATGACAAATTAAACCATTATCCAAATTCATGACTTTACCCGACTTTCCAGGTGTGCGGAAACCATGTACTTATTATATTTTTCACACTTCCTTATTTTCTCTGTTTGGAAAACATGCTGCATAATTTTAAAAGGGGAATGCCTCCCTTTTCCTGTGTGACTCATACTAGTAGCCCTCAGAAAAAACTCAAAATGACAGAAAAAGACTGAAAGTTTGTTGAAAATGATAATGTGCAAGAGTCGCTTAAAAAGGTTTGCATGTCGATCTTTGACAATATGGAACCAACCCCTTCCATTTTAGAATCCGTTTCTTCAAAGGGGCCCTCTATGAAATCAACGAAGACAGAAAAACCATTACCATTGGTCCTTAAAAAAAATACAAACCTTCTGCTTTGTAACAAGAGCTTTGTATTCCCTGCGTTGCTGATTAAAAATATAAACTTTAAAAAATCTTAATAAAAATATCTATTGAAAAAAAAACATTAAAAGACAAAAAAATATGAAAAAGGTAAAATAACGATTTTTTCCAATGTTTATATATTAAAACACAGAAGCATAATGTTTCTTTATTATAGAAAAAAAAAATTAAACTTTTGATTCCAACCAACTTTTTTCAATAGGGCTCAAAAAGAATAAAAATCGTCTCAAATAGAAACAAAACCCAAAAATATATAAAAAAATAATAAATTAAAATACTGGAGCATAACTTTTCTTCTCATGTGTGTAAAAATAATAATGGGGGAAAAAGAAAATTCGCAAAAATGGGCAAAAAACGCCGGAATTTACTACTTAAAATGAAATAAATAAAAATCTAATTCAATTTTATAAAAATATGTACAGCGTGAGTCCCTCTTGCACTAATCTATCACTTAGACCAAATTTAATTGTAAATCGAACCGTTTGGGAGTGCATAAAGAACAAAAACCGAACATGCATGCATATATACGAAAAAACCCTCTCTTTTCTATAATAGATAATTTCCATCCAATACTTTGAAGATCCCATAATTTATCAAAATGATCCACATTCATAATAGAAAAAAAGAATACACAAAATTAACAAAAACAAATGCTGACAAAAAATATTAGTAATAACATCAGGTATTGAAATAATTCACCAAAAAGATCTCCTTGAAATGGAAAAATGAATTATTTTTGGTTATAACTCCTATTTGATTTGATTAAATCATCAATGAAGCAAACAGTATCCATTGTGGATGATAATTTGTAATTTTTTTTTTTTTTGCATAGACAGATGAAGGAAAATTTACGATCTCACAAATTGTCTGAATCTCTTTGGCATGAAGCCAAATTCCTGTGCGTCTTCCATATTTGAGTACAATTAATATTTATTGTATAGCAACGGATTCGGAAACCATCCGCGCTTTTGAGCATGCACCGGGCAGAGTTATTTTCATCAAAATATAGGGAAAGTGAAGAATGGAAGGGTGATGTTTACATTTTACTGAGCGTGAACTAACAAAGAACTCTGGAAATGCACTCATATGACTCATTGTCCGACACCCCTTTCCAATGTAAAATCGTCCAAAAGTGGTAGTCTCAGAATCCGTTGCTGAACTATCTAATTTAACTAATAAAGGGAACGCGATCCTGTTTATAGAGAAACTTCAGTTCCACGGAAATTTAAATGTAAACATCCCGCTGCCTGGCACATGTACAGAAACACTGATTGTCAATAAATGACTGATTTTCATTGGTAGTCATCGATGTTTTATTCTACTTATGATAAAAGACCAGCGAATATTATCTCGTCTGATAAGAATTATCAAAATAAAAAAAAAATTCCAATTTTAGAATAAATTTCCCTACTTTTTCTGGATCTCAAGGAAACCCTGGGTCATAGCGAAACCCTACCCTTTTATGCCATCCCTCCCCCCAAACTATACAGAAAGGAAAGATTGGAGATTGACAGAGTTCCCAAAGCAACACCCTTTTTCCAATGGTGGAATTCTCAAGACAGAGTACATTTTGAAATTTTCACAGACTTTTCAAGGACCCAACAAAAAAAATCAAGTACCTTTCCGGACTTTTCAAGGACCCAACGAAAAATCAAGTACTTTTCCGGGGCCCCAAGTGCGCCAAATAAAATTCAAGGAGTTTTCAAGGACTGTGGGAACCCTGTGAAAGGTATTTTCAACATACAAATTCCACAGTAATAGGTCAAATAAATATTTCTCACTTTTTCAAAGAAGCATGAAATATCTTACCTCATTATAAGCTTCCAATCTTCACTACTTTCTTTTATTTCATCACCAGAAGCTTCCTATGGAAAGATAATAAATTTGCAAAGTTATAGACATAAAATATTCAAAAGTAATTTTCTAATCTATCCTTTTTTAAGAAGTTTTTTTTTAAATAAGTAGAAAATTCAACAGCATAATTCAGACAATTACTAATATAATAGCCTAGATCCTCCGGTAACACTCTGACATCACCAACAATAAAACTCGCGCCATTGCACTGCGAGACGTTAAACAGCATTATATCATTATTAGCGAACCTAAATTTCAGTAATTTTAAATTTAAAAGAGTAATTGCCATTCTAATTTCAAATTTAATAGCTCTAAAATAGTGAAATAAAATTTGCTATCGATTGATATAAAATTTATCTCGCTACGATCAATAGTTCCCGATAAATTTTAAATTATATTAATCCTATATTTCAAATTAATTTCCGTTTTTTAATAGAAAGTAGTAAATTACATCAGTGGTATATCATGCGCATTATATAGTTTGGACACCACAATGCATCTAATTATTTAGTGCAATCATGATGATATAATATGATAATATTTTTTGGCAACATTAAAATTTACACAAAGACATCTGAAGTACAATGAAAATTGTTAAACAACGAAAAATACTTCATGCTGAATGTTGTTTACCAAGAGGTTTTTTGAATAAAGAAATATGTAAATAATATGTACATAAAAAATATTTCCTGTCATAATACATATGTTTATTTTATTTGTTTTCAATCAATGTTAAACATTTCTCTCTCATATATCTATTTAAACACGTCAGATTTGACGGGAAATTTCTCGAATGACGAGGCAACTTGTACCCGTCATACCATGATGGGCAATTTTCTAGTACATTTAATAACAATCATAAATTCACAAAAATGAAAGTACAAAAAATGAGAAAAAAAACATGGGAAAATATTCCTCATTTTACTTTGCATTAGTCTTTTATAGATAATATATTTCTGTAATTTCTATTCATATTTTTATATGTTTTTGATTTCATAGTATAAAGACAAGAAATAGAAAATGTACCAAAACTTAAATAATACAAAGCAAAATAAGTTAATTTCCATTTCGCAAGGCAAAATAATAATAAACACAAAAGAACAGAAAAATGAAAAGAATACCATGGAATATCCATGTCATTACAAGTTTGGTACTTTTTTCTGCAGAAAATGACTTATGCTTAAAGTTTCAACACTGGCAATTAGCTATTGTTAATTCTTGAGATTTTGGAGGTATGTCATGTTTGTGTAGAACATTAAATCTTATTTGGCTCCTTGCCGAGTCAAAATTGGAAAGACTTGAAACAAGCTAAGCCAATAACAATCCAATGAAAAAGGAATTTTTTCTTTCTGAGGTATGTGAAGAAAATTGTTGAACTCATCAGGAAAACAATTGACACTTAATGCGCTCTACCGAGTAAATTCAGATTCTAGTTATAGATTTAACTTAAATCTGTTAGTTAAAAATCAATAAAAAAAGATAATTAACCATTTTTGTTTTATGTTACGAAGAAATGCTACAGTTATTACCTCAAAAAAAATAATGAAATTAGAATGTCCGATGCAGGAATTTTAGTTTAAATCTTAAATTTTTTTGAAAAACTGATTATATTTTTAAAATTTATCAGTAGTCAGTAAATTATGTTAGACTTTCAAAACAAATTTCTTTATTATGGTAATTATTTATTTTATCAAATGGTACATAGATTTTTTTTTTTTTTTTTGCACAATCACAAGAAAAATACTACAAGCAAATATGTGCAAAAAATCATTAAAAACAACACAAAATATTAAATAAAATTTTTTCTACATTAAATTTGAAAATCTTAACTTTGAAGTGAATTACCTGTGCGAATAATTTCATGCAGTCTGCAAGTGTGATAGATTCATCTGGACACTACATTCAAACACTTACTTTTAAAAGTATAGATTTCATCTTAGCTTTGACTATATTCCCTTTTGATCTGATTATTTTTTGGGGAGAGGATAAATTCCCTCTGTTTAATATTATTTTTCAGTATTGAATTGCACAATAGATACAATGCACAATGATCCAGCCAAGTTATATATATCTCTACTAATAATAAAGGAGAATGTGTGTGTGTCTGTGTGTTGGTCCTCTACAGGGTAGATCGTTCGACCTAGCGCTTTGAATTTGCACAAACATACTTTGGATGGTGAGAATGTGCACTTCGGAGCCTTTTTTTTGTGAAATTTTAATTAATTAAAGATTAATTGAAATGTTGACGTTTTTCCTTTCGAACATATTACAGCACAAAAATTATTTTTGCGCCATCTCAAAAGTGCAAAAAATTACCTTTTCAATGATATCAATTAAGTTGCCATACAATTTTATTCTATAATTTTAATAATTTTTGAAATATATTTTTTGACATAATTTACAACAATACTTTTCAATGTTGCAACACAATTCAAACAGTTTTGATTGTTTAAACAAATATTTAATTGCGCATTTTTCTTTCATTGTTGAAAGTTTAAGTAATATCCTGATACATTTTGCAATCCAATTTTATATCATCAAAATTTTTTGGAATCTGCAAACCAAGCTCAGAGATATTGCAGGCATGACACAGGCTTGGAACAAAAAAAGCTGAACTTCATAAATAATGAATTGTGCCAAACATAAATACCGAGAAGTAAAATAAATATGATTAATTGAATTGAACAATAAAACAAATAAATGTCTACAAAATATGTTTGGGATATTAAAAATATAGTGGAAGCATCGTGAATAAAAGAAAGTTAAGAATGATAAAATCTGATGCCGAAAAAGCTAAAATCCACTTTTCTGCGAAAATGCATCATGTCTGATATTGACAAATGTATCCAGTAAGCTGAATGATTATGGTTCCCGTTTTCATTCTTTTTTCAGCATGTTTTAATCCAGCCAACATGTAGCTGGCCATAAAATGTACTGCACCTTTTTAATGTAGAAAACAAATGCATATTTTGCTAAAGGAATAAGAAAGTGATGGTGAGGCCGACAATGTGCAATTAGATGTTTCACGACATAGTTATATGACTCCATTAAGGACATTTATGTAGACAATGAACAGAAGAGGTCCAAGGTAACTAAAAGAACATGGGTTAAATATCTACCACAATCTGAAGTTTAAAATTATGTTGTTAAAGGAACTATGATTATAAAATGCTGCAAGATTCAATTGAAATCATATTTCTGGCGAACAGGCTGGTGGCCGAAGTCGGCTAGTATATATATATTTGGAATTTCAGCAAAGGGGTTCGAAAATCAAGAATGCTGAAATAGTATGGAAATTAAAGAAAATATTTAAACTAATTAGTGTTTGTCCGCCAAGTTGTCTAGTTGATGATGGTCTCTATAAAAACAGGTAACCATAGGAAGAATCCATTTCAAGTAGGTAGACGTTCATTCAGGTTTGTTACATTGGTGCACTTAGCTTAGAGCAACTGTGACAAAACCGAGAAGACAAATTATCAACTACCACCGTAAACTGGCGCCAAGAATAAAATAAAACCCTGACTTCCGTTGGATTCCTCCTATTAAAAATGGATCTTCCCTAACATCAACGGGACAAACTATTAACACCGTCAACTAGACAATTTGGCGAACAGAGTTCTCATGGTGGACAGACAGTACATAGTTCAATAATTGAGAATATACAAGAATGTATATTCTCAAAATGAGAGGAAAAAAAATCACATGTAATATAAAGGAAGATAAAACATTACAGAAAACTTTTGAATAATTGAAAAAAAGAAAGTAATCAAAAAGAACATTTCAAGAAACTATTACAGCTCATAATACTTACATCAATTTTTGTTTTATCAGTAATATCAGCTGTTGCAGTTTTATTAGCAATATAATTTAAGTAAGCAGCATTTACAGCAGAGGTGAACAACTTTTTATCTTCATGTGGAAGCTTACTTAAACCAGTCTTCTCTAAATATTTTTTTCGCAATTCTGCTTTAGTAACAGTCCTGAAACATTGCATCTTGTTAACTGTTTGTATTTTTCATCTACTCAATGTAACAGTCAAGAATAATAATAATAAAAAATAGAAATAATGCAATATTAAGTATAAATACAGTAAACTCTCGATTATCCGGCATTCAAGTATCCGGAAAGCTCAACTAACCGGAAAAATTAGAAAATGAGTTTTTCTAAAAATTTAGCATGCGCTGTTCCATTCACGCGGACAATTTATTTCTGGAATGCAACGTCCGCTCCGCACAGAAGGGTGTAGAAGAAGAAAAAAAAACAATAAAGTAATATACAGACTTGTTTTTTTTGTGGGGGGGGGGGGTGCAAAAGCAAAAGTGAGAACCAAAAAAAAAATAATAATAAGTCCTCGCCCTTTCGTCGAAAAACGAGACTTAAAAACGAAATCGCCAGCCGAGAAAAAGGTAAAGGGATAGAATCGGTGAAAAAAAAAGCTCATGGGGAGTTGCTCCAGATTGGTGTCTCTTTCTTTTCCTTTATTTATTTAATCTCCATATACCGGCAGATGCTAAATCCGATCACGTAATATCATTTGCAGGAGCGAGTATTGCACAATAACCCTTTCGATTTTTTAAAAGATAATTAGTTTTGATATTCAATCTGGGATTTGTTTATAATCACTTAAGAGTTTTAATTATTCTTGCTGAGTAGAATATTTTTCAGTTTCATCGGCTATTTTTATATGCTTATATTTTTACAATCTATATATTTATGGTATAAATTCGGCTACAGATCATACTTTTTTTTTCATCAATGTTAAATTAAAATCTTCAAAATATGTTTTGTAAATACGTTATGGAAGATACAAAAGTATTCTTGAAAATTATATTTAATGCACATTTCAAAATGACAAAATCAAATTATTTGGCCGAAAAA
>BGPR01018710.1:0-30414 GCA_013235015.1 Araneus ventricosus | reverse complement strand
CGTTGCAGAGCTCACTAAAATTATTTTAAAAATTCGTATTTACGTTTATATTCTTATTTACATCTCAGCTCTCAGAGTTCGATTATGAACGAAAAAAGATAAAAAAAAAAGAAAAAAGAAGAAAATGAATGAAAAGACATATATAGATGGGGCTGCACACCAAACAGCTTTGCAATGCACCGAAATTCGTTCATTGCACAGAACTGAGTGATATAATGGGCGAAAGTGAATAGCTATCTTTTCTGTCTTTGAATTTAACCAGAACTGTATTTTCGGATCCTCCTGGTTGGCGCTAGGCCAACTAATGCATTTTTTTCAATTTCACCTAATGTTCGCCTTCGATATCTTGATTAGTTTATTTTCCATTTCTCTTTCAATGGCTTTTTTTAGGTTTCGAATTCACTTTCATGTTGACTCAGGAACTTGACTGTTTACTGTGTATTCGTTTTCAGTCTATAAGCGAGAAAAGATATGACGGTGATTTTTTTAAAAATACAATTAAGATAATACAACTATAAGTTTGGGGCTATTAGCTTTTATTTTGAAAAATTGCATTTACGTTATATTCTAGTAATATTTTTATAGCACTGCTTGTTTCTGAGCAGATGAGCAATCACTGCTTTGGAAATTTATCGAAAGTCAAAAGGTTGAACTATTTTTGTAAATACTTCAATTGATGTATTATTTGATTATTTTTTTAGATTTAACAAGAGTTAACAAATGCATTGTTTTTTCCTGATTCCGTTCTTTTAATTACTTATTGAAATTTGTATATTATTCTTGAAATGTGCATCGAAAGACTGGATCAAACAGCACTTCAGAGGTATGGAAAAGTGGTCTAAGTCAATAAATTTGGCTTCTTATATCTCCGTAAGTTTTGCAGACAGAGGCGTGCAACGCTGTATGTGAATAGATGAATGTGAGAGAAACATTTTACTAATTGACATTTTTGATCTACGGGGGCTGTATAAAAATGTAATTTTTGTAAACTTTTATTATCATTCCCGATTGAAGTCAAAGTAATTCCATACAAATTCTCACCTTATTTGATGAAACTTTGTATTTGGAAGTATATGTCTTGAATCAATATTTTAGGATATAAACGCTTGTTTCTCTTTTTGGGACTCCCTGTATATACTAGTTAAAACACAATAGGCGCTTGCTTTTAAACTAGTCCATTTTCTAATTGCCAGCTTAAACAACCACATTTGCCCCCAATGGGGCGTGATTCCGACGTTAGGAAACACTGGTATACGTATTTTTGTAGACACTCCGACGATTTACCTAAAACAAAATTCTGTCTAATCATTGACATTTATAAAAGTCAATTAAAATCCAAAAATAATTTTTCACCATTTAACAAGACATTTTATTACGTTCTAAAAACATTTTTATTCAGTATCATACAAAAAAGAAACTACGTTCTGAGTTTTGTTCTTCTGAGAAATGTTTATCATAAGCATATCTCAGAATTAATATAATATAGAAGAAAACAGCAGTTTTATAAACATGAGCGCCTAACAATGAATTTTAATAATTTGGATTCTAATTATTTCGCGCCTAATAATGTGTTGTGCAGCTTTGTAGAAATTTCATTAAAATCTATGCATGAAGTTTCTGTAATTTTTCTTTAAAAGAGAAAAAAAATCTTCGTCTTTTCCATCAACATTTGATGAAAGTTTCGTTGTTTAAATCTTCTTTTAGGGATTTTCTTCTATGATATATTATTGATCATTTTAACTTATATTTTAGAGTGTTAAAATTCTAAAACAAATGAAAGAAAAAATAAAAAAGGAAAAATATGTCTCTATCATGGGGACAAAAACCGAAAATGTAAGATATCTAAGTTTCAACGGATGAAGAGCAAAGCGTAAATTAAAAAAGAATTTCTATTATTATAATACTTGTAAGAAAAAGAATATTTTTCTGCCTGACATGAATTATAAACATGCAAAAGATACCTGCAAATTTCTGGTTTTCCGCCAAGAATTCAGAATCCTCTCTCATTATTTATAGAAGGGGAAATATATACCGAATTTCACACCATTTTCTCTTTCACTTCCTTACTGCAAGTTCCGTTTTTATTGATGCTTATGTAAGATCTTGCTTCTTTTTTTCTGTTAAAAAGTCACGTAAAATATTCCCAACTTATAATTTCTTTATAAGAAAGCAAACGCAAGAACTTAAAAAAAATCAACACAACGTTTCAGGCGAGTAAGACATTTATACTTTCTTTAAAGTTTAAAGAAAGGTTTAAAATGTGCTGGAGTCAGTTGCTCAGATGTAGAAGTTATTTCTCTTATTGTAATAACTTTTTTGACGCAAAGATGTGTTGGATGAATTTGTAAGAATTCATTAAACACTGTTGAATATTAGTAATTAAGCAAATATAAGAATAAAACCCTGCTGAAATTTCCAAAATGTATTAAAATCGTTGTCGCTAATGAAAAAAAATAATAAGCACAACCATACAATGACAGTCATAATGCTGTGACGATTTAAGTTGGTCTCGGCGTTTGGCTAAATTGGAAAGGAGGTCGGAATTCAAAAAAGAGTTCAGTGATCGTCCAGTTTGTTGTAGTCTAATTATCCTCACAGGTGATCCATTTTCCATTCTAGTATGCCTTGAAGCAGAAAGGGATTCAGCGGCATTCGCAGAAAGGAAATGAATCAGAACCAACCTGGCCTACCCGAAAGTGTGTACGGCCCTTAGAGAGACGGTGGGGAATAAAAAAAGACTCCCGCCAACACGAAAGGGACACCTCCCAGTCTCCAAGGACAAGGGGATGGGTAGAATTTAGAAACATCAAAATATTAGTCCATATTATACAATATCTTGCACTATAATACATTAAACTATTGCACATACTACATCCAAAACTAGGGATGGATTTTAAATGCATCGGAAGTCATAAGTAATTACATTCACAGAAAATAAAACACTTTGCTGAAAAGTCAAAGGTTATCGATTATATCATTGCGCAATATGCAGTGGCGCCTCGTCCATTAGGGCTGCAGAGCTGCAGTACTCTCTGAAATTTCTTTAAACTTGTATTTTCGTTTTTAATCTTATTCGCTTACTTTTTCACTCTCAGAGTTCCACGACTTACGAAAATGCAAAAAAGTAATAAAAAATTGAAAAGAAGACAGAAAATGAATCAACAAGAGAGAAGCAGGTCTGAGCTGCAAAGAACTCTGCCCCAAAGAATTCGTTCACTGCGCAGAAAATCCGGAAAGAAAAAGTTACCCTTTGTCTTTTTAACTTAGACGGGCTATGGGCTGCCGGGCGAGCATCTCTGGCTGGCACGGAGCCAACTGAAAGAGAAAAAGTTGTTCTTTTTAATTTATTTTTCTTTTATTCTTCATTCCCGAACAAAGTGCCAATCTCAATGTCTGTTTATTGGTTTCGATTTGTGTTGCGTCGAAAGAAGCACATCTGGTTGATTCATTATTTGCTTTCTCTTGATAAAATGTTAGATTTCTTTTGAAGAAGATATTAACTTTTGGAAGAGTGTTATAGAGTGAAGTGTGAATGTGCAGCTCCGAGGTTTTTTTTTTTTTCGTCAGCAGAATCGTCGCATCAACATTCACTTAACTTTATGTTAGTACAACTAGTAGTAACTGTCATATACGCTGGTTATTTAATTTGTTTGAAAAGCAGGAAATTTCGTATCTGGTTTTGGAATATAAAAAATTTGGCCTACTGAAAGTTAAAGTAGCTTTTTAAAAAGGCATTCTCTTGAAAAATATTATCTTGCAACTCTCCTTGTTTCTGAGTCACGAGCCGCCACTGGCAATATATTTAACATTTTGGTTAGCTGGAAGTAAACGACCGCCAACTGTAGATGAGTCTAATTCATTTCTCTTAGTTCCAAAATGTTTAGGTTTTAACAGTGATTTAAGATTAGCTTTACTCCAAAAATAAAGAGTTACATTACCGTTACCGTTTGCATTTGTGTAATTATTAAGATATTACCACTGGCATGTTCATATGTAACTTTATAATTAGTTTAGTTAGTGTTAATTGCGTATGCATTTAAGTTAGCATAGTTTACTACTAAGAAATTAAAAAAATAAAATATAGATATTACAAGGGCTTAAAGGGCTGAAGGTGTTAAAAGTAAGGTTTTACATAAATATCCCCAATTATTTTTAATGCATCTTCCTCTTAGAAGAATTTTTCTCCCTGATAAATACTTATTTTTTTAACTAAATTTTCGCTTTTTGTTTGCAGCTTTCTTTTTACCATATTACTGAACTGATGTTAATGCCATTTTATATTTATCTTTAATTTTGCTAATTAAAAATGTGGATAATTCGCTAATTTCAGATTATATAAAATGATTCCTTAAGAGCACTTGTCATACTTTTTGATGTCGAGTAAGATTTTTCTGGTATTAATTTTACGACATAATTAGGTGTTCCTACATATCCTGTGCTTTAAAAATCTCGAATTACTTTTTTATTTTGATTGGCAGATTTTTGTAAATAGCGTGCATTTTTAAGAAAAAAGATAAAAAAAATGATGGCTGTAAATGTGTATGAGATGATGGTGAAAAATGTTGAACTTGCTATAAATAAGGGATGACTTCATTTATTTAATTATATTTAAGTTTCAAATATTATCGTAAAATTTATTCCATCGCAATTCAACTGAAGAAGTCATATTATTTTAAAAATTCTGTGAGAACTGTATTCTCTTTCAAGAAAGAAACGGTTACGTAACATTTTTAAATGTAAACGTAAAAATGAAAGTTCTTACATCATATACATTTCAAAAATTACATTTTTTTAAAGTAACGCAATCATCTTTTGCATTTACATACATACTCATGGCCCTTTCTTTCTGATAAAAAGTTCGCTGAAAGACGACATTTTCAGTTTCGTATCATATTTTCAGCTTCGTTTTCTTAATTAAATATTTCTTAAGTAATAACTAAAGTCAAAGAGTGGATTTATTTTTACAACTGTGTAGCATAAGAAGAAGTGCAGACTTGATATTCTTTATTCTTTCTTCATACAAAAATACTCAAATACTGTTTGTTGCATGTAAACTAAAAATGTTTCATGCAAGAAATTTATTTTTAAACACAGTGATAAAATTTATAACTGAGTCTAATAATAAGAAGTATATAGAACCAAATTTGCTATTTTTGTGAGAGGTTTATTTTCCTTGGCATAGTTAAAAATCCGATATGCATTTAAACTATCATTAATTAGATAAAACGGCTAAGTGCATGCATTAACTATGAGATAGAATAAAATGAAAAGCTAGATGACGGAACGCACATTTTTTATAAATATATTTAATAAACCTAATGCAGCCTAGACTAATGAAGGACAAGATCAAAAACAAGACAATGTTAACAAGATCAAAAATTGTGTTTCTATTTTTAGGGTCTGATGTAAGAAATATACTTCTGTTTTAATTATTAAGAGCTTTCAAAAGCTTAGAGTTTCTTCATTTGGAAAATAAATTTTGGAGAAGATTTATATTTCCCTTTGCAGTAAATAGTTTTTGTTTATCATTTCATAATAAAAATGAAAACAATTTTTAGCTTAATTATAATCTTATGAGAATTTCTAGAATATTAAGTTAATAAAAAAACAAAATATTACTAATTAAATTTGGAAGTTCAAAAAAATTTCCAAACGCAATTAGGAAATTGTATGCCACAGTAGAAAACTTGATGAGAATCTGAAAAACTTACACAGTAAAATGAAAAAATTCGTCTCATTTTGCAGTCATATTTCTAAATATAAACTAGACTTTAATGAAAAGAATGAAACATGAGAAAAATATTTCATTTTTCATGCAATTACAGTTTACGTAATTATTTTGAAATGCACTTTTTAGGAGTTAGATTGGAATAATTTTTTTAAAAAAGGAGTTTCGATATGTTCTTACCAAAGAAATATTATTAAAGACGAGAGAGAGAAAACGAAAGAGGAAAATTTAACAACTTCCTCCACAATGAGTGCATTTCTAAACATTGCAAGTTCTTTATTGTAATTTTCTGTATTTAGCATAACTATATTGGTTATTTGATTTTCAAAAGTTATCAAGTGGCAGCAGGGAATTGTGAATGCAACTGTTGTTAACAATTTTAAGTTTTCCAACTTCATACCACTACTTTTACTCTCCCTAGTTAAATATCCAGTTACATTCTTTACACTAGGACCAATGACTGTCATTAAAAAAATAGCATATCAACTTAATTAGAAATTATTGTTGGAATTCCTAGAAATAAAATTGTAATTTAGTTTAATTACAAAGGCTATATTACTCTTTTGAAAACATCTCTTAAAGTAGATGTTAAAACATTTCACGGATTTTACCCGGTGCAAATTCTCAACGCCGAAGAGTTACTTATTGTTTGAGTGAAAATGGCATGTTGAAATTTTAGAATTTAAGCTGCTTTTTATCGAACTGCAAAGATTTCATAAGGAGGTTCAGATTTCTTGAACAAGAATTTGAAAGGAAGCTTGGAAGCCAAGGTTTTTTTATGAATTTTCGAAGGTCTTTTGAAACAGTAAAATTATAATTCGCCTTTGCTTTTCAATAAATTTATGATCATCATTTTGTAGAACTAACAAAAATATTGAATTTAGTAAACAAAAGATGTATCTTTTGATACATTTAAAGTTAATGAAAGTTACTATTGATTGGGATATAGGTTACTCTACCGTATAAGTGATTAGGGACTGTTATACTTTTAATTAACTCATTTCCTTTTTCAACTCAATAAAGTCTATTGTCAGGAATTTATTTATTTTCTTCCCTGAGAGAGATATTTTAGTAATTGCATTAATTAAATTATGTACATTTTCCTCTTTATACCTATGGGAACTATGCATAAGATTTTATATCATTTTAGTCAGCGTATCGTTGTCTATAGCTCAAATTTCTGTATGAGCATTCTCCTTCAGCTTATAAGGGTGTTCTATACATTAGACGTGTTCGTTCAGGTTAGGCGATTTATAAAAAATACAAATTTATTTATAGAAGCAATAATATAGATGAATAAATTCTTTACAGGAAAACATGCTTAGACCCTCAGTTATCATGCATCATGGCAGAGGGAATGGAATAAAGGACAAAGATTATAAAAGTATAAAGAAAACATAAAGTTGAGTAATTTCTGCCCTTGATCTGCTCAACCATGATAAGCTACCACACGCTATTGAATATTGCGGGTGTCATCGACATCAGAAAGATTTTTTAAAATATTCACTAAAAGAAATCGGGAAGAATTAACATGAGTCGGGAAAAAACATATTTGATGAGAATGTTTCACAGCGTAGGATTAGAAGTAGAGTTCGATTCCATCTATTTGAGCTGAAAATTTTTAACACGGATCTCCAAAGCATAAATTAAAAACCTAAAGCAAACCAAATAAGTATTATGAGTATTATAATGGAAATTTACAAATTATATAAGTTTTATAAATAATAAGAAATTACAAATTCGCCATTAATTGTTCAAATGATATCTCGATTTATGAGGCATTTTCTTCCTATTCAATCATCATACAAACAGAATTCATAATTAAAACCTATACAAATGAAATCCATTTGGCAAAGTAATTAGTAAAATCCTTGGTGGTTTCAGATTCGCAGCTAATACTGTGAGAAATCTCATGATACTCATTATTCGAGTGTTCTATTTGTGACATGGATTAATTTGGGCTAGGATGAGAAAGAAATGGAAGTAATTCAGACTAATAAAGTGATAATGTATACACATGTGTAAACCTGCATAATTTCTAAAGTGTAAATTTATATTTAGTTATAATATTAACTAATACACTTATTCCAAATCCTATTTAAAATGAAAAATTAAAGCAATGAGATGTATCTTTTATTAATTTTAAAATTTAAATTAATATCAAATGCTTTGTTTATAAGGCAACACTTTATTCTTTCTTGATAATATGTTTTATATGTCTTTTGATGTATCGTTCCATCCAAATTTCTCATAATCTAACAATAGCTATATAATAATAATAATAAATATAATGTCTAGGAGAGTTTTGATTATAAGCGTCAAAATGGGTTAAAGCTATTTAGCATTTCTTGATGCATTGATTAAAATTCCAAAGCTGATACATATTTCTGATTTTAATCCATCAATGTAGTTTGTCATTACGTAGTTTTTTAAACCTGATAATGGTTTAATGGTGACAAACTTTCTGTCAAATGCGTGACTCAAAAATTGTTCAAAACGCTCAACAAGCCAAACTGCTTGATCTTGAGCTACCAAATTTGACAAGTAGTTACGTCTTGGGTAGTATGAACTCGTTAAGAAAAGGTCTTATAAAAGTTTAATTAGAATTTGAATTAATTAATTAAATATTAATCAAAATTTTGATGTGTTTCCTCAATGACTTTGGAATATATTTTACACCACTTTAAAATTTAAAAAAATTAGATTTTGGGGAGACCATATTTATTTCAGTACCTCTTTTCGCAGTGATTTTGTAAAAATTTTCAAGACTACTTTTCAAAACAATTTGTGGCAATGCTTTTTATTGTTGAAAGGAAATTTGAACCGTTTTTTTTTTGTTTTTGTTTCTTCAAATTTTTCATTCTCGTTCTTTTGCCAATATTATGATAAAAGAAGTTGATTTCTTTCGAGATTAACTTCAAGACAGAATTTTCAATTTCTCATTTGTCAACAGGATAATATTTTTAGGCTGGAATTCTTTCTATAAATTGCGCGATGCGTTAGGCACAGAATTCAACGATGTCCTCTGGCTGATGAAATCAAGCCAAACAAAGACAAAATAGTCAAATCAAGCCTAATATATTATCATGCTACAACGTTTAAGACAAGAGGCTCGAATCTTCTTTAACTTCTTTCATGTTGAAATGCTACAGCAAATTATCACTATACACAAATTTTTGAAATTACCTTGGAGTCTATATTTGCAGAAGTTATCTTCTGTGATTAATAAAAAAAAATTATGATATTACATCTACTGTTTTCTTTTAATTGAGATCTCATTTTAAAGAGTTTTTCTATTGGGTCGTAAATTATTAGACACCTCCAATTTTTGAGAACCATTATCTGCGAAACCTTTAACGCTAGAAGAAAAATAAAAGCACATAATTTTAGGGTATTTTATGCTCTTTAATTTGTTTATTCACATGTAGAGTGAAAACTGAATATTTTATTCAAGAAAAACTAAAAAAGGAAACAAGAAAACGCACATCGGCTTCTGCTCATCGGTAGCCATTGAGTATGGAAATCTCTCTCTGTAGCAAATTCAGAACGCCGTAATTGAACGTCGCCTAATTGAATTTTTTTATTTTCTCTCTCTCACTTAAAAAAAAACCGTAGTTGTAACAATATTAGTTTTTTTATTATTAATTTTCGAAACGGGTTCACTTATTTATGACCAGCATGTATCCCAGATAGCACAACATGTTGCCCAATATTGTACAGTATTGTTCAATATTATATAATAGTACGATATTATTATTATTTCTAGTACGATATTATACAGCATTATACAATACTAGGGGGCTCTGCCCCCTCCTCGCTAAAGCTCGCCAACCCCCAGGAGGATTGCGTTGCAATTCTCCCAGGTTTGCTACGCAAACCTTGCTCGCTTCGCTCGCTTTAATGAAGACACGGTGTGTCCTAGAAGCTATTCTAAAATCTTATATATATATATATATATATATATATATATATATATATATATATATATATGAATCAGCTTTATTTTGCTTCTGATGCTTTAACTTAAATCAGCACAGAATAAAATTTTTTAGCCTCAAAAAAGATTTTTTTCTTCAAATAAAACTTACAAAGTAAAGCTGATTTCCTTTTAATGCTTTCACCTTAATAAAGAAGGAATAAAATTTTTTGGCCCTGAAAAGAGCCGTTTTTTATATAGTGAAAGCATCAGGAACCTCCCCCATAAACACAATTAAATATTTCACATTTTGGAGCTATCACTGAAACAGATTCAAAAGATTGTGCTGTACGAAAGCAGGTATATACATATTCAATAAATTCCTATATATAAAATCATATACAACATTGAAACAAATCAAAAATGCAAAGCAAAAAAAATACACTTGACAATCAACCACAGAAAACTGCCCACTAAACACAGTTAAATATTTCACATTTTTGAGCTACCACAGAAACAGATTCAAAAGATCGTGCTCTACGAAAACATAAATTGTACGAAAGCAGGTATATGAATATTCAATAAATTCATAAATAAAATAATATACAAGATTGAAGGTTGTGCTCTACAAAAAAAATTGTATCAAAGCAGGTATATTCAATCCACTCAAATATAAAATAATATACAACATTGAAACAAATTAAAAATGTAATGCAAAAAATATATCTGTAATTTTTATATTTAACATAGTAAATAGTGCACACCATTAGTATCATAAAAGGGTACTATCTCGAATATTCACAAAACTTCCCTATGTACACAATTGTAAATGAAGTAAATTCACTTACAGTGAAAATATATCTGGGATAAAATGCCCTGTACAAACACGGTGCCCAAAAAAAACATATAATCTATATATTTACACGTTGCAAACAGTATGCAACCTTAATCATTCTCCGAGAACAGCGTGAAAGAGAACCCCTCTGAATTAAAATTAGTTCTATTTTTAATTATGTTTACACATTGCAAAAAGTATGCAATATTATCATTCACCATAAGCAGCATGAAATAAACTCACTTACAGTGAAAATATATCTGGGATAAAATTGTCTGTACAAACACGGCAAAAAAATCTAATCTCTCTATATATACATGTTGCAAACAGTGATTTTTATAGTATCATAAAAGGGTACTTGAATATTCACAAAACTTCCCTATATACACATGTAAATTTCAGAGTTTGGCGACACGACAGTGACAAAATCAAAGGATCTTACTCGAGAAAGACCCACATACAACTGACCATGGCTAAAAACTGGTTTGGTTAGATCTAAACAAATTTTATCAAAAGTTTGTCCCTGGACTTTATTTATGGTCATTGAAAATGCTAATCTAATGGGAAATTGTTTACGCTTGAATTGAAAAGGCATATTACTATCAGATGGAATGAGAGGTATTCGAGGTATGAGATAGGATTCATTGTTATTATCAGCACTAATTTTTTTTTGCCACTATGACATTTTTCTGCAATTGAATTACTATTAGTCTCGTACCATTGCACAGACATTTAGAAGGTGCTAAATTTCTTAGTAGCATAATGATAGCTCCTGGTTTTAATCTTAATTTGTGAGGTGGCATTCCAGTTGGAGTTAAACTATTTAAAAATTCCTCGGTGTATGCGAGTTGGGCTTTCGGGTCATGACTTGCTATATTATCCATACTCCCATAAATCACTTCATTTCCTGGTATACACTCCAGGACACGATTATTAATTTGCATTGATAAATCGTTTGTTACGGTGAGAATAGCTCGACCTTAAAGCTCCTCTGGTGTCACTGTTTTAAAATCTATGTCACTAAAGAGTTGTTGAACGGGATCTTGAATTTCTGGATAGCAAAATGGAGGGAACTGAATTTTCTCTCCACTTTCACCTTCACCAACATGTAAAAGCCAATTCGCAAATTCTTTTTCAGAATCAAAAGCACGCATGTTTTCTGTTAATTTCATAACGAAAAAATCAAACCAAAGTCTATGTTTTTTAATGCAGCTCGAAACTGTTAAAGATCGGGAACCTCTTAAAATGACTGGAAGGACTTGACGAAAATCTCCACCTAGTAAAATTATTTTTCCACCAAACGGTTCATCACATTTAGTAAGGTCTTTCAGAAGTCTATCGACAGCTAAAAAGGCATGAACATGTGTCATTGGAGCTTCATCCCAGAAAATTACCTTAGCATCCAATAAATTTTAGCTTCTGAGGTGTTTGGTTTCAAATTACACGTTGAAGTGGCATTCAGAGTAAGGGGAATTTTAAAAATAGAGTGAGCAGTTCTGCGTCCACTTAACAATGTAGCTGCTATCCCGGTTGATGCTACAGCAATGGCCTAATCGCCTTTTCCTCTAATTGCATGCAATAGAGTCGAATACACAAACGTTTTGCCTGTTCCAGCAGGACCATCAAGAAAAAAGTACTTTGGCATATCAGTTTGATACTCGTATACCGCATGTAGCACTTTATAGACAGCATATCTTTGTTCAGAATTTAAATTTCCAATATTTGCATTAGCCTTAGACTGCTCTTCCATAGCATCATAGGATAATCGGAAGAGATCACATTGTAAGTCTACTGATGGAAGATTTACTTTTCGTAAATTCAGGCCATAAGACTTGAGCAGTTCATTTAATTCTGCAAGGGCGTAAAGGGGGCCAGTTTTTTCCGAATACCTATGCACAAAATCTTCAGAGAGGGATTGTTTATGTTGAGTCCAAAGGTCAGGAATGTTCTCAACTTCCCCAAAACCACAAATTATAGCGAACAAAATTCGCAGGTAGCTAGGCATTTGCATTCTTGCTACTTCAAGAAGAGTGCCATGCCAGTGCTGATCACCATCTAGAAGCCCAAGCACTTTGCATGCCTCTTGAAAAGTTTCACACAATGTTCCATCAATAGTTTTTAGATCGTTGAAACTTATCACACCAGTTTTTCATAATAATAGCATTCGAAGGTAAAATCTTTCAGAATCCTGCACACTAACAACAGGCATTCTTCCGATTACTTGTTGTACCCCTCTTTGCTTCTTCTGCCATTTTGTAGAAGGTTTATCAAATACATAATACTGGGGGATATCAGCATAATAGTACTCATGAGCTTCTTCATCAATAAGGTTCAGTTTAAGCCATGCAGTCAAAGTGGTATCTTTTATAGAAGCCCGTTCAACTGCTTCATTTTCTTGCCCTTCTTTAAAAAAATAGCCTGTTGTTCAGGTAAGTGAACTGCAAGTCTAATTACTGTGTGAGATTTATCAGACATGCTGAACTCACTCAAACGCCACATTGCCTCAGGAGCACTAACATATCTCCTATCTAAGAAATTTAAAATCTCATCGTGATTAACACTGTCATCATTTTTTAATGTAATGGAGGCTGCATCATGATTTTTGTAAACATATTTATATAAATATTTCACACTTTTTACAGATGCACAAACTTCTACATTGACGTGTGTATTATATTTTTTAGATAGCCACGGATTATATGGTACTATCCAACGGTTATCAATG
This sequence comes from Araneus ventricosus, assembly GCA_013235015.1. Taxonomy (NCBI): domain Eukaryota; kingdom Metazoa; phylum Arthropoda; class Arachnida; order Araneae; family Araneidae; genus Araneus; species Araneus ventricosus. The sequence continues at coordinate 17,210 of BGPR01018710.1, read as the reverse complement.
TAATGTTTGCCCACTCTAACTGATTCTATACAGCGTCTTTTGTAAACTGGATAGCCATTTACATTTTCCTCTGTCTCCTCTCTGAATGCGTTTGGGAACTGTTTAGAGCATTCACCATCTTTCATGCATGGAGCATTTGGATTTATAATACCACAGGGGCCATGGGCCATACATTTGGTTACGATTTCAAAAAGCCTTCGATTTACATTAATGTTTGGTAATTCTGCACTAACAAATTTATCTATGTCATCTTTAGTACGAATTTTGGAAAAAGAATCCAATGTTAGTAAAATGTGATAATGAGGCAAGCCCCGTTTTTGAAATTCGATAACATATATGTAGGAAGTTACACACCCAAATACTTTACGTTTTATAAGGTCGTCCAAGAGCTCCGATAACTTCATCTTAAAAACTCTTACGACAATATCAGGTCTGTTTTCAGGTCTTTCCCGACCTTCCATGGCATTTAAAATTTCAGGCGATGACGGGTTGCAGGTAAATGTCACAAACAGGTCAGGTCGCCCGAACTTCCTGACCATAGCCATTGCATCCTGATAATTCTGTTGCATGGAACGGGGACTTCCTTGAAAAGAAGGAGGCGGTATAACTAATTTCCCCACTCGTAAATTGTTATTTGAGGCTCGAGTTGTTAGAGCGTCTAAGAGTCCCCTGTAAAATTCTACTCTTAGATCCTTTTGATTTAAGCGGATGTAGTTAAGGCGAGATCCTTCAGTTTTTACGTAGGCATCTACTACATATTGCTGAAATAATTTGCCACTACTATGCAAAAGACTAAAGCCACTACGAACTGAAAGTCTATATGCATAAAACTGCAATTGAGTGACTCTATTTCTTTTGGCAGAACGTCTCTCCTCAACATGCTCCATCTCATTTGACCAACCCTGTTCCCCTCTAGGAAAGAGCAATGGATAAACCATTGGATCGTTACATTGATTTAAAGGGGATATATTTTTAAAACCCTCTCCAATTGGATAAATGCATATATCCGTATTTGCTGGTGGTTCGCCATCATCTCCGACAAATATGGCTGCAACCTCGGTCCTAGAAGTAGGTGCATTATATCGACACATATCCAAGTCGGGATGTTCCATAAAAATCATTTTGAAGTTTACAGTCGGATTCGATTGAATCAACTGATGCATTTGCAAATATGATTCAGCATAAGGGTTTATCGTACGGAGCAATGCAACCAACTTCTCCATCACAAAATTAGGCAAGATGGATTGTTTTCCAAACGCCGGCTGTTGGCTTCAGAGGCATCAAAAATATACAATTGTCCATAGCCAGGTTTAAATCCTTCATCAGAATACAGTGGAGCAATCCTTTGGTAAATCTGACCATGGATTCGAAAGCAATATGGGCCATTGCCAGGAGGTGCTTTTACTTCAGCCCCCATAGATACAAACGCTAGTGCAGCATTGTAATCCCTTATATGCTGTTGATAGTTTCTGACCTCTAGTGGATTGTTAGTGAGCAATTCCTTTAAAAGATCGGGAGTTTCCGCCAGATTCGGTAAACGAACTTTACCATCGTGACAGCATTTGGTATACTTGTTGCTGGAGTTCAATTCGTTTCGCCAATAAAATGCTTGACAAACATTGCATACTTCCGTCATCAAACCGCAATCGTGCTCGGAAACGTTTGTTTCAGCTTGGGACTTCACCCTATTAGCCATTTGTTGCTCGCTGCGTGCTCTGGCTCGCCTAAGCCTATCGGCTGCATTTCTGGCCGATCTTCGCTGAAATCTTTCATCCAGGGATTCCCTTGCACGCTGCTCTCTTCTACGCAAATTCTATTCAGAAGTTCGCAAAGAGTTCATTTTAAATAAATAAATTCAAAAAAAGTAACGACTTCTCCTGTAATTCGTAAGCGATTAGCTCGGTTAGCGAAATGCGGTAAACAAACTGATCGTTGCCAACGGGGAGAAAGAAATAAAGGTACTTTTTTGCGCCACGCATAAGCGTTTTATATAATATAGATTGTATAATATCTTTGAGCTACTAGGAATATTCATGCAGCAAATTCCTATTATTGAAATTCAAAGAATAGAACTTTAAAAATGTGAACGGGTACACTCAGAAAGGTGTTATAAACAAAGAACATTAATTAGACATTTTTTTCTACATTAAAACTGAGATACTTGCCAGTTCTATTATTGCGTGCAAAATAATGGAAAAAATGTCTATGATATGCTTGAAGTTAATGAGGCAAATTTTTATCATATTTCTTATATGTAACAGCCAAGTGATGATTCCATTCTCTAATTGTTATTAATAACCAACTCAATCATTTTGTAAATGCTTTCATTGAAGTACAAGAACTACAAAGATAGATTTCATCACCGCCACCACAGAAGACGTTTGTAATGAAAAATGCCTTTTACGTGAATCATTTTTCCTACTAGAAAATTTAGCAGGAGACAAAGATATAGGTTTATAAGAAGGATTTTCTAAGCCAATGATGATTTTAAGATTTCTGCAGGTGAAATATATCCATGAAAGATAAATTAATTATTTCCATAAAAGCATCCCAACTAGATTGTTGAAATATTAATACGAATAATATAATTTGCTCTTGTCATCTGAGAACAAATTACGATACTATTCTACTAGGCGGTCATAATAACTTTCACGTTTTCAATAAAGAAGCAGTTATTTTCGCAGTCAAATAATTAGAACGGAAGATTCCTGTAGATATAAGAGAGAAAATGTTTTATATCAAATAAAATTTCATTATAACATATACAGGATTTCCATTTTGTTACTCAAGGAGAAAAATAACTTTCATACAAGAAGTAAGTTTAAATAACAGAGAACTTTACACTGTTTGCTACAGTTGCGTTGACGAAATATAACTGTACTGTAATTTTTAAATTGTTTCATTAAAAATGCAAGCATTTCTAAAAACATCTCCTCTTTTGAACGAAGGAAACATAAAAATTAGCTCCATCTTACATTTATCATTTCATTTTGATTCCGAGTTGTTTTTTCCTTACTTTCCTCCCCCTAACATCCTACGTAGAAAAAGCATTTCCGACAGAAAATCACATTTTCTTTTAATATCTCATCTAAAAGCCTATTCCTTTAAGTACGATACTCAGAAGTGAAATTAGAAATATTTTAGTAGAGTCTAGCAGATGAAAATGAATAGCAAATAATAAGTTAAAGAAGCATTTTCCATTATTTTTACTTAAGAAATTTAAGATACATTTTTTATTTTTGTTTTGCATCATTTTCCATAAACCATAAATTATTTTTGAAGCTTTTCAGTGCGAATTCTATGTTCCCTATGACATCGTTGGAAATTTAGGTAATTTTGAATCATTACAGTGTCTTTATTTTCCATTAATGCTGTAATTTTTAGGCAATTTAAGCAAATACTTATGACAAATATTAATGTCTAAAAGTATCTCCAGATCAGCTGACATGAATTTGCAAGTTAGTTGACTGAAAAACTATTCAAATCCTACAACGGCTGGTGACTGGTAGATAACGATAAAGCCCCATCAGAGTCAAGAAAACGATGAAAAAAAGAATCCCCAACATCGAAAATTGAGAAAAAAGGAATTCTGCAGGAGACAAAGAAAGAATAACCTAAGAAAACTTAAAAGTATTGAAGGAAAAACTTTTTTTCCTCTCAGGGTAAATTAAAAGCATGAACTTCAAGCACAATTTTCTTTAAATATGTTTTTTTCGTAAATTTCTTTCTCAAACACGATAACTAAATTTCAATTTAAAATATTCAACTAAAACTTGACATTTTATTTATAACTAGCCGCCTTCGGCGACCAGCTTGAACACCGGAAATAAACTGAATCTTTTATGCATAATTTTATATTCATGGTTCCCTTAACAAAGTAGTTTTAAATTTCAAATTGCTATAGACATTAAACTCGCGTTCTTTTCGTAGCCTTGTATTTGTACTGTTCCTTGTCTGCATTAAGGTTTAATACGCATTGGATTTCAACATTAAATTGGCGTGGCAAATTTTACGTCCAGCAGTATGCCAGTTGGCTTAAAACACGCTGATAAAAAGAATTAAAACATAGCAGAGATAATCTTTCAGTTTAATGGATTATTTCATTATGCAGGGTATTTCAGAAATATCTGGCAAAAGTGAAAGGGTACGTCAGGCATACGATGAGCATCCGAAATCACCTACGAACACGGGTGCACAAACGCCATCTAGAGGCAGCAGATGGCATTTAAAATAAAACAGCGCTGGTCAAAATGCCGATGTCTTTTTGAAATTTAAATGTATTTAACTGGACTTTTTATATAAGTTGCCCTCTACATCTGGCTCTGAAGTTCTGAAAGAAAAATTAGGCTACCTTTAATGCATGCGCAGCAAAAAATCATTTACTATAAATACTCATATCTTATATAATATTCAAAGTATTTACAAAATTCAAAAAGATATCGGCAATTGTAGCGAGTGCTGTATTATTTTAAATGCCATCTGCTGCCTCTAGATGGCGTTTGCGCACCCATGTTCCTAGCTAAATTTGGATGTTTATCATATGTCTGACCTACCTTTTCATTTTTGCTAGATATTTTTGAAACACCCTGTATACTAATTATCTTGAGGACATCCTTTTCAGATTTCACCCAAAAAATTGATCAAATAAAAGAAGAAAGTAAAATCCAGCTAGATATTTTCTAAGCTTTCAACAATGGTAGAGAAACACGAGAATAAATATGTGTTTAAACGATGAAAACGGTTTGAAATGCGTTGCAACAATGAAAAGTATTGTTGTAAATTATGCCATTTTTTTTAAATTTAGTAAAATTAGTGAAAAATTCGTACGACAACTTAATTGGTATCATTGAAAATATAATTTTAAAAATTTTCAGATGGTGTAAAAATAATTTTTGTGCTGTAATATTTTCGGAAGTTATTTTGGAAAAACGTCAAAATTTAGCTTAATTTTCAATTAAATAAAATATCAAAAAAAAGTGCTCCAAGGTGCACATTCCCACCCTTCAAAGTATGCTTGTGCCAAATCTCATAGCTCTAGGTCTAGCGGCCTGCCCCGTAGAAGACCAAAACACAGATAGACCCACACAAACACATCCTCCTTTATTATTAGTAGAGATACTGTCCAGGTAATGAATCAAAATATAAGTGCAATGATGAACCGTTGAAAGGTTATGTAGATTTTGAGATTTGAAGAAAGGCCAAATTCCGAAACAACCTATGATTTCACACTAAAACTCAAAAATTTTCAAAGTTCTTTTTTTGTTCAGAACCTAGCCAATACTTAAAATAAATACAATACTAAAGGATGCACATTTCTGGTCATTTGTTTTTGACGACAGTGTTTCTGAAAGAGATCAAATTTAATGCAAAATATTCAAAGTTTTTTCAATTATTTTTAAAATTACTTATTTCATATAACTTTTTTGTATGATTTATTAAGTTTTAACATAAATATCATGTAAAAATACAAAAATACTACTTCAAATATCATTATTTTTAAAAAAAGCCTCCGAATGTAGTCGGACACCTCAATTTTAACCAAAAAGAAGAAAAAACAGAACATGAATTTCCTGAAATTGCTATCTAAGTACATTGCACCGGAATAAGAAAGCATGACATAAATTTCAAAGAATGCAGAAATAAATAAAAGAAAAAATCCAAATTCGTTTATTACTGTGTTGTTTTAGCGTAGTTTAAACAAGATGCATTTTAGATTTAAACGATTAAACTGAGAAACAAATACTGCTTAATTAATCTTTAATAACATTTACTTAAAGCTCTAATTAAGCTTTAAAAAATTAATAAGGCTTTAATTAAATAAAAGCTTTTTATTCTTATATTACGATTGCGTAAAAGTTTCTGAATGATCTGAAGCTCTACGTATTCAAAAGAATCATTCCATTTGTTAATAGATACTCCTCAGTTTAAGAATTTTAATTAAGTTTCCAAACTTCCAAATTTATTTCATTTCACACAACTCATTCTAGAAGTTGATGATAACTATTCTGATCGAAAGTAACTCTATTTTTAATTAGGTATACTTAAAACAGATAGATGACCACGCTACAGATAATTCTAAGGATATGCATGATTTAGAACAGTTAACATGCAAATTCGGGAGAAATTCGAAACAATTATCGGAGTATTACAATGCTTTCCTCACATTAAAAAGACTTCAGCAGAAGGAAATCAGAATCACTCTTAAATTTAAGTTTAAAAGCATGCGAGGCTGTCTCCGCTGTCTTGGCTACGCCGAGTCGACACATGGTCCAGTGTTGTTTCGTGTTCGTTTATAATGACGCAAGAACAGTTCTAGCCGACTCGGCAGCCGGAACGTACCCTCATCTCCTATTGGAAATTCTGCAGTTTTCTCGCTCATTCGGCACCTGTTTATACTGAAGCAAGTGGTCGTGATCCAATGCCATCTTTTTTCCACGTATTTCGTAATCAGGCGGCACATCGCTTCCAAAACTGTTAAAGGCTTTTTGCATTTTTTTGATTATTGAAGACTTTTTTTATATTTTCGATTATATTTATATTGTTCGCAAAAATATGTGCCCTAATATTTTGATGTTAATATAAAAACAACTAGATTTTAATCATGTTTTCAACAATGATGATAATGTGATTCCATGAATTAACTGTCTATAAGCATTTTGCAGGGTGCAAGAGTTTATTGAATGATTCTACAATCATTCTAAAGAAGCCGTAAAATCTTTCACCATTATTCCATAACTCTTTAAACAATTTAGGAAACAAACCCACTTCATCTCGTGACTGGACAATTTTTTGAGTCCAAAATAGTTTCTTTTACTTCTGGACCTACTTTTTCTTTTACTTGTTGTTGTTAAATACAAAATAACTGCTTTTGTGTCCAAAATACTCATTTCTGAGATCTGGGGACTCGGTGGAGAACTGGTGAGTTGCTATCGGTAGAATGGAAAGCCGACGGTACATAACCGAATCGGAAAGCTAAATGCGGCAAGTGGACACGTCGAGCTCGTCTTCAGCTATTAATTTTAAAATTCTATGAAAATTCTACAGTACTTATGAATTCTACAAAATTTTATAAAAGTCAGAAAGAAATTTTATTAAATATCAAATGAATTTACAGTCAAGTTGCCGAAGAGTTCAAAGTTAGCTGCTGATTATTTATGATGGTTATTTAGTTATTTAGAAATTGAATAAAAGACTCAATGATCAAAATTAAAACTGAATTATTCTAAAAACTTTGAAGAGTATTTTTATGAGAGTTTGCAAAATTCTAAGATTTTTTTTGAATTAAAAACTATTCATATGTATCAAAGTAATATATTATGTTTTGATAACCAAGAATTTAGTTAATTTGATTAGTCTTTTTTTTATCACACAAAAAGTAGGAACTCGTATAATTTTTATTATAATAAAAATCTCCCATTATCTATAAAAGGAAAAAAATGTATGATTTGAAGGAGCATTGACATTTTTATCTCAAAACTTAAAACCAGAAGAAATATTTGAAATGCATCTGACATTCATTCAAAACGAAAAGAGTTTAAATAAATTCAGTGGAAGTATGTATTTTTTCACACGCAGTCATTGGTCCTTCACTCTTTTACCTGAATTTCATTTAAATTATATTTCATGTATCTGAACAAAAATGGCTCCTACACCAATATATTTCAACAATCAAGCGATAAATGTATTCTTTCATTTACCATTTTATATTAACACCATGGGTTTCTGAATGGATATAAGCCAATAATTTTCTGTACATCTTATCATCTGACTAAATTTTGATGTGTATTACATTCAAAAAATTATTGACATAATGAGAGTGAATTTGAATTCATAACATTTTAATGAAAGTTTACTAATTAAGGGTAATTCAAAAAGCTTTTTAAATTTCAACTTGAATTCCCTTTAATTTTTATTTATTGATTTACTGTCTCAATACGAACAGATAGTATTATAACCTTCAAAAAATTATAATTCGCAGTTTTGACGAATCTCAACGGTTTAGTCCTCCCTGACCCAAGAAAAAAACTCCTTTTTAGAATTATGTCTGCACGTATGTATATGAACATAACTTAAACAGGAGAAAAGATACATGAATGAAATTTCACGAGTGTTCTTAACATTAATTTGCTCGTCTATACCAAATTTTGTTAAAAATAAATGACTTTGTGATTTTAAATGAATTTTGTTAAAAAGTAGACAATGTACCCTATAAAGGATTTCTTCAAGAATTTGATACATGTCTACAAATTTAATATCAAAACCAAATCTGAAATTTCATCCATCCTGATTATTGAATGTTTGGTTTCTTGTGCTCACATAAACTTGGACAAACAGACAGTAATCCCATTGAAGGATTTGGCCTATAACTTGATGCAGATCTGAAAATTTTATATGGTGATTTTGTAGAAACTTGCTAATCCATCCATTCCTATTTTTAAGTTAATTTATTTACATTCATACGGAAAGACAGACATGAAGTCGGGAGTCTCTTTCATAAAGTCTTTGTACTCCGGAACATCTAAAACATAGAAATTTATCAAACCCAACATTTTCTTCCTGCAGTAGATTAATCTCTAAGAATTCATTAAAAATGAATGAAAGGTATTATTTAAAATCATCATATTCAAAATATTAAATGTATGCTCATTTAATTTTAGCTTGGAGATTTAATCGGATGAATTAAGCTGTTCACTGCATTTGTTAATTGAGATTATTTAGGTGATGATTATATCAAATTAAAAAGTATCGATGCTTGATGTAAAAGAAAGCCAAAAGCTGCCACTGCTTTTTAGAAATCCATTAGAACACAAATGCCAAACTAATGCCTTTATTAAATTTCTAATACTCTTTCGGATTTGAAGATGGAACATACTGAAATAATTTGGAATACTTTGAGTTAATAAAAGGCAATTTCATTTTAGTTCCCCAAAGTAATTACATTACAAATTTAGTAATTTCTTTATGGTAAGTTACTTCCCACACATACAGCGTTTAAAAAGTTTCATTTTCCTCAGATATTGTTAGATTTCTATCAGTATTATATTAAGTATAGAACCCTTATACTTCTTTGTTTAAGCACACGTTCCAACGACAAGCAAAAGAGAAATTTCAAATTTCGAGGGAAAAATTATAATTTAAGCTCTTAAAAGCTTTGAATTTTTATTACACAAACTTTGTTATTTAGCGTACTTCTTTGAGGGAGAAATTATAAAATTAATACCGCATAACCTCCGGGGGACTTAAAAAAACTCAGGATTGCATGTAAACATTTTTTAAATTATAATTCAGAAGGGAGATTGTTTATTTTTATGACTAAGGCATAGACCTACCCTTATAGACTATCGCAGAAAGAAAAGAAAAATGTCTTTTTTATAGAACAAATATAAGTAAGCTACACTAAATAGCTGATAACTAATATTCTTAGTGACTGATTTAAGACTTCAAAGGTCGTATACTTTATGCGGCTCCTATGTTATATCGTGCTAAGCAAAGCATGAAATGCACAAACATATTACCAGTCAGTAAGCAGGCATCTCAAAGGAATTTCTAAATTTCAAAACTATTTTGTTTATATTTTCAGCGCATTTTCTGTAATAAAATTTGATATCCAAAGGGATAATAAAAGTAACTTTTAAAACACACTTGCATTTTTTATTAAAGGGATCAGGCTAGCACATAAATCATTCAAAAAATTCTCTTTTTTAAGGTACATTATCTGCGAAAAAGGAGAGTGCTGTTTTAAGGCCGGATGATTCTCTGATGTTTTGCATTGTTTTGAAAGTTTTCAAACTCAATAGCTAGCGTCTGTATTTTTGTGTAGAAAGTGGAATGCATTTTATTTAAGGATTTTTATGTTGCTTCATCGATTATAGAGAAAAAAATTCAAATATTATGGAAATTCCTCCTCTAAGAAAACATTATACTTTTGTTTAATCGCATCTTTTAACACTTAGCATAGCTTATAATTTCGTATTTCTATTCATCACTGTCTTCGAATAAAATACTTATAGTGATAGAAAAGGAACATGAAATTAGAATCCCATGATATTGTGTTTATCCATATATGCGATAAATTCATTCAGTTAAACACCATAGTTAGATCCTTAATTCTGATCCATTCATATATGGAATTTTAATCTTTCCAATGAAAGAAAAATTCACCTGTTAATTCAAATCTGAGAAGTTAATCAAAAATTCTAATTTCGGAAAAATAAACATTCTATTTGTGATCGCGTTACGATTCGCGTAAATAGATATCGTGACAACTTAACTTCGAGTTTACATGAAGAAGGATAGCATGGTTATCACACATATTGCAGGATCAAAACTTTGCTTTAAGTTTAAGTTAAATTACTGAATTTTTAATAAAGAACAATAATAATCTGATCGTAACACTTCACTTGTTTTTAGATTTTCCTCACCTATAGCGGAAGATTGCCAAATTCGGAGCTTCTTGAAATTTTTAAGTACAGTGATTGAGAGCTAATATCAATATTTCTGTTTATTTTTCATCAAAATAATATAATTTACTTTTCATGAAATACACTTCTAGTAGGAAACAATAGCTTAAAAATTCTGTCGTTGGCCCAATTAAGGAAACTGCTTGCCCAGTTTGGACCATCCATATTTTTAAACATAATTAAATGTTTTTTCTTTTTTATTTTTTCAAATTCTTAGCACTGTGACGTCCTGAGACCTCGGGTAGCGTGAATCAACAGCTAGACTAGTATCAATTCTAATAATTTTTATTTTAAAGTTACTCGAAGTATCTTGGTTATTATGGATTACAAAATAAGCAATAATTTATGTACAGAATATTATAGACGTAAGTAAAATTACAGGATGGTGTGGAGACAGCCTCTGCAGGTAGAAATGACATTCACTCAGAGCAACGGCTCTACTTAAAATCTATTAAAAGTTCAATAAGTCCTCATGAGCATCCGCTCATCTCGAATAAAAACTCGAACAGTTCAGATACGAGAGCTATGCTCTCCTGAAAAAGTTAAACAGAAGCGTAAAGCTTCTTAACTCTGCTTCTCTCAGCTACACAACTGGCCGCATGGGACCCAATTACTTCTAAAACCGATTCGAAGATCCAGAACTCGAATAATGATGCTATGATCGGAATACTCGTTTTCCCAGGAACAAGGTCCGCCCAAAACGTGAGGGTTTCTGCCCAATTCGTGAGGGTTGGCTGATAATTCGGTGATGTCCACCAATGAGGTCTTCCTTCCACCAGGCCATTGATTTATGTCCAGTGACAGTCTTGGCTATTAGCGGTGTGCTCTATGGATAGTCTTGTCTCAGTTCGACTGAAGAAGGACATCCATCATGCCTTCTTAATTGGGAGTTCCGAAAAGGTTTTGTGTGCCAAGTGTCACTAGATATAGAGTGAAAGAAGCTCTTTGTGCGAATACTCCTTTGTGTAGTTTTCCGACAGTCCAGGTGGGTTCTTTGACGAGGCCGATTTTAACAGCTGTTCTGGAATCTTCACAACACATTGTATGAATCGAAGCTTGATATTTTATGTGATGTATCAGATTTTCTTCGTTTATAACATATGCTACAAATATAAGTAACATTAGTTTTTTATCTCTTTTTACCAACATTTTATGTTAATAATGTCATTTTATTGCTTTTTTATGCCTTAGTTCCTTTCATTTATTATTTATGAGGAATGCTAATGATTATATCTTCTGTCTGGCCTATTCTTCTAGTTCAAGATATTTCTCTATAGATTTAAACAGTTTAATGTAGGAAACGGGTAGACAAAAACTAAAAATAATCTCCGCACCTTATCTTTAAACAACTGTAATAAAATTATTATAATAAATTGTAAACAAAAACTTTACTATCTGAGGATATAATAACATATTTTTCTACTTGCTTTAAAACAACGACAGGGTTATTACTTTATTTGTTAAAATTTAATATTGGTGATATCTAAATCTTAACATTTGTTCTTCAATTCTAATCACGTAGAGCTTTTTCTTAAAAACGATTTACATCACATTTTCTTTGATACAAATTAATTTTCCTATTTTATGGTCCAAATATTTAATAGAATCGTAATTATGATAAATGCCCAATTTAGGCACCGCATCCGAATTCGGCAACTCGCTTTATGTACATATATTAAAATACTAGCTGTTACCCGCGACTTCGTGCGCGAAGAATTTGAATTGCTACTTTTTTTAAATTTACGAATGTAAATGTTTCGTTATATATAGAAAGGGGAAGTCAAAAGTTCTGACGGTTGATAATACATAATTGGACGACTAATTTAATTCTCTGTTACTGTAAATTACATCATTGTACTCAATGGTATCATCTGCTCTTTGGAATATATCATCCACCATGCTATATGTCATCTGCTTCTACTGTTTAAAAGAATACATAAGACAAAATATACCTTCCTATTATAAAAACTCTGACAACCATATCATATACGTCAATGGACGATCCTGGTTTGTTTATTTTGGATTCATAGACCGTTTTCCGGTAACCTTCCGATTTAAGCAATCGCCAAATCTATTTGGCAACTGTATCAAGCGCCAAGCTGGAAATAAAGGTGAATTAGTTCAAAGTCTAACCGTTGCCTAGCAACGGAGTAGCTATAAATATTCGTTATTTCAAAATCGTCTGCACGCATTTTAAAGTTTTGGAACTTTTAAAAATTAATAACAATCGAAGGGAAAATGTCAGAGAAATAAAATTAGTATCATTTAAAAGGTAAAAATTTGAACTTTAAGATGGTATAAAAATATTTTTTGTCGGACAGTTTGCTCCGAAGTTACGGCGGAAAAACGATTTCGGTTATTTTCTAATTAACTGACTGTTTAATTAACTTTGGGACTTGGAAAAGTTCATAAGTGTCTTCCCCTTCTCTTAAATAATAAGTGTACGAAATTTGGTTGAAAACCGTCCATTGGTTTAGGAGGAGATGTGGAACATAGCCACATACATACCCACCCACATACCCACAATGACTTTTATTTATATTAAGATGTATACTGTTAGGAACATGCAAAGTCGCATCCCAGCAAAGTTGGTCGTATGGTTGGGAAGAAAGTTCTACGGGGATCTGTATGGGAATGCCGGGTTTATGGAGACATCGACCCCAGTCCTTTGCGACAAATTTGGCAAACATTTTGGCGGCTTAGCGACAAATTTGCCGACTTTGGTGACAAAATCTGGGATCTCAAAAGTACTTTTATTTTCTTGATATCTCTATTGGGACAGAAGTCCGGATTTATACAGATGATTCCATGTGACTTCACGGGCTGTCGGGGAGACTATAAAAGGACCGCGATCGGATTATATAATAGTGTGCGTGTTGATCGACATTGAATGTGTTGATTGACTAGGATCGCCTTTGGAGTGCGGACGTCTATGGAACATCTCTTTGGAGTTTTATCCGCTGTGCGAGCTAGTAAGCTGTTAGACCCCGAGTGGTTTTGAATGTGCTGTTTCTGTTCTATTAGTGAATTGTTGTCAGTTTGTGTTCATCTGTGCAATAGGGTGGATGGAAGAATTTTTTTTCAGAATTTCATATCCTACCTATACGGAAAAGATGTTCTATGGTATATAGATAAATGAAAAAATAAAATAAAAAATTAAATTTTAGGTTAAGCACTGCCACAAGGGAGGGGGATTTAGGTATTTGGGCTTTTTTATGGTAAAAGTCAAAGTGATTTTTGTTAAAGTGAAACAAACATTTTAGTATTTTTTTAATGTTAATTGCAATAAGAAGACACATACTAAATGGTTACAAGAAAAGAACTTCAGATATATTTAACAGCTTCTTTAGTATTAAATCAAGAGAAAACGTAAAAAACCGTCAAAATTACAGTGGACTGCAATCATGTTTGATGTTGAAAACTGGAATGAGGTTTCGTGATATCAGGCGTTTTCTTATAAATCCGCGTCTTCTAGATGGTCTGCAGCAGCTGCTTCCGTGACTACTTTGACTATTCGTTCTGTAGCCTGAGTGTGACAGTTAAACCCCTTGATAGTAGGTAGTATTGACTCCTGAATGATTGCTGGGTTTACTATTGCTTCTGCAATCATGTCTTCACTGGATCTTTCAGTAAGTGGAGGCTCTATCACATTTTCGCACTTAATCAAGTCCACATAATCCATCGCACAAAGGTCAAAAGCTGGTAAATTGAAGATACGGATATTATTCGTTGCAATGGTTGTGGTTGCAGCAGACCGTTTGACTTTTCGTGCTTTCAGAATTCTTCGAAGGGCTAATTCCCTTATGCGATTTCTGTCGTCAGCCAGCATTGCTATCGGGACATTTTCAGGATGGCCAAAAACTCAGTTTCTTTTAACCCTTTATCTACTGGCGGTACTTTAAAGTACTGCTTTAATCACGTTCATACCTTCGCAATATGGCCGTTTTTCCTGACAGTATTCACAAGAACACGGAGAATGGAGTTTCAATAACAAGCAGTAAATGGCAGCTGAAGGCAGAAAGTAAAATTTTTCAATAATTAATTAAATTAATTAAGTAATTTTAATTAATTAAAAAAGTGTTTTCCTTATTCTCAGGGTTATTCTACATACAAAAATTATCTAATGATTAAAAAACAAAATTAAAAAGTTGCTAGTAAGTAAATTCAGTAAATAAAGGGTTAATAACCGGGTCTATGATATCCTTCAAATCGCTCGACAAATAACGCGATAGAACGATTGATTGATGCAAATGCTGTGCACCATAGATTACTGATAGTTTCGTTTTGATCTTGAACCACATAAGCGCATAGACGTTTACAAAGAACTTCGTTAATGTCAATAAAGCCTCGGATGAATTTTCGTCAGCTACATAAAGCCTGATAATTCCGTTAGCAGTTCTTAGCCACCTTGAGTGGCAAACTTTTCCAGCATTTCTCTTCTACAGACTTTCTCTGCAATGTCCGCAGTTGATGGCTTCACAAATTTTCATTAAGTACAGTTCATCAGTACTTAAGTCTTTCTCGTTAGTCACTTCACATAGCGTGCATTTTATTGGTATGAAGGAAACTAGAGGTAGCTTCTCGCATCCGGCCAACGATTTTCCTATTTCGCCGTATTTTGACGTAGTGGAAGATCGTTGGCGTGTAACGGGCACACAAACCATTGTAGTGGACGATTCAGGATCAGTTCCATGATATGTATAATACCTTCTTTCACACCTGTTTTGACAGATGTTCCATCGCAATCAATTGCAACGAACTTTGTTACATCTATGTCATTGTCAACGCATGACAAAAAACTATATATGCAATTTCCAGTGATTTGCGCTCTCCCGAAATTTACAGACACGTGGCAGATGTACTCAGAGCCAGGTTCTTTTACCAAGCTTACGTGTTCTTCTATTCTGACTTGTTGTATGTATGTTATGTAGGTTGTCTTCCATTGATAGAGTCCTGTCTTTTCCCCCATCGAAGTATAAACCAAGCTGGTCTTGGCCATAATCTTTTTTAACTGACTTAGACGATAGAGTGGTTCCTGCCTTTGTTCTCTCACGCCGAATTTCATTTCTATCAACAACGTTTGAAACATTGCTTTCTGAAATAATGCCCACATCTTGAAACGCAGCTGATACGATGGAAGCGCCTTCTCGGTCGGAAATACCAAATCAGTCCAATGTTCTAGCTACAGCTGAAAATTTTGTCACTACAGGTGTGACGCCGTCAGCGTTTTGGACTCCGCTTCCAACGATAGCTGATGGTACCGATAGGTCAAGATGCTCACACATAGCCCCTTCGGCTTACATTCATTATTAAAATCCATTGAACTGGAGGAAACAGCCGTCAGTGTTTTGTTTCTCTCCTCGTATCACTCTTGCTTCAATTTTCGTTTCGCAGCCTTAGTTTTTTGTAAAGTGACTTTCCGAGCCGGTGACATGATTACCATTTTTCTTTCAGTTTAGTTTCAGTTTCTTACATTATACTACTCACTACTTAGTAGGGTACTCAGTAATCATCACTTTTGTTTATTTATGTTTCAAAAAAATTATTTTGAATCTAAAATCGTATAATCAATAATCAAAATTAAGTATTTTTCCATTTTTTTCGAAAATTCAACCCCCTTTCGGCAATATTAAATTTTGAATTTAAATTTTTTATTATTTTTCTCTTAATGTCCATACCATAGAACATCTTTTCCGCATAGGTAGGTTTTGATTAATAATAATTTTTTTTTTCTCCAAAGAAGAGCGATCCGCCTTACTGTGCAAGTGATGTTTTTCTTGCTACCTGCGCTTCGTGTTTTCCGGAATATTCGGTAATAAAACGTCTTTCTTCATTATCCGGCTTGTTAGACAGTTTTCACCGTACACACACCGGACGATTTTTGAAAACAATAACAAAATTCAGAAACATTGGAAGGTAAACATTCTATGAAAAGGTTTGAGGTGAAGGGCGGTCTGTAATTGTGTAAATCTTGTGACAATGGTCTTAATCGATTTAATCATGCTGCAAGCTTGTATAAATGTTTAAAGACGATAATACACTATTCAGTTAAGACCCTAGAAAAGAAATTAATTAATATTCCTATATCAGTAAAAGTGTTTTCTAGAGAAACACATTTTTTTTTGTCTTCTACAGATGAAATTTAAAGAATCTCAAATCATTATTTCTTAATAAAGCCTAATTCATTAAGGACAAGAAACTATCAGTAATTCTTTTGGAAAGGTAATAACATTGACGAGACATTATTATGACATTATACATATGCAAAATACAATTCGTTCATAAATAAACCTAAATGTTATTTTCAAACATTAACAAATCTCCAGATGTTGTAAATGCTAATTCAAAAGGTATTTAAACGATTCTTTAAGTTTTTTCTTTCTTCAATCTTTGAGACTTTTTACTTGAGTTAAATTTCCAAGGCAATATTTAAGATGGA
Source organism: Araneus ventricosus (assembly GCA_013235015.1). NCBI lineage: Eukaryota > Metazoa > Arthropoda > Arachnida > Araneae > Araneidae > Araneus > Araneus ventricosus. The sequence goes on along the minus strand of BGPR01018710.1, from coordinate 311 downwards.
TTTGCTAATCGTTTCAGAATAATTACGCGTCTGGTAGTCATGCGAGATTTGTTCATTAAAAAAATTAGTTTTTCCTGGACATGTATTTGGAAATTAACATCTTCTACCATTTGGGAGTGAGATAATTTAGATATAAGGATGGTAAACATTTTCATTAAACATCAGTTAGTTATCAAAAAATCTTAATTTTTCGGTATTTCATAAATAATTTTCATTTTTATCTTTAAAGAAATAAAATTTAGTTTTTAAAATGAATTTTGAAACGGGCAGAAGTTTCAAAATCCTGCTTTATGATTATCAAAACATTAGAA
>BGPR01018709.1:0-30417 GCA_013235015.1 Araneus ventricosus | reverse complement strand
ACGCTTTCTGACTTCCCTGGGATTTTATCATTTCTTCGAATTAAATATTTTGTTCGGTTTCAAAATTGCTATTTTCTTATAATTAATCTTATTAATTTAACTATTTAATTTTATTAATTTTCTTATAAATTATTATTTTCAGCCATATAATGAATTTGTAGAACAACATCTTTCGAATTTTGCACATGGCAATTCAATAGAAGATTAAAATTCCAGATAAAAAGAATAAACACGGAAGCTCATGTAGTTAATCAACAGTCAGTTCTGACTCATTAACTTTTCCATCAAGATCGTTTGCAGACGCTTTACTCTAGTTTATGGAATTTTGGAATATGAACAATAAACTTATTTAGAATAAGAATTAGAATTAGAATAAAATCATTCGTATTTCGTATTAGACAGATTTTAAAAGAATTAGAATTTGGAATAAGAGTATTAGTACTGTGAATAAGAATAACTGTATTTGGAATGCGAGTATTAAGAAAAAGAATATTTGAAAAAATTAATTGTAGTAAAATATGTTTAAATTTTTTCGTCGTACAACAATAAATATAATGCGTAGTAAGAAGTCAAATATTTCTTATCATGATCATTGCATGAAACGTCACAAATATCTTGTTTCAAAGACAATATCTCTTGAAAAAAGGAATATAAGACATACAGAACATGTTCAAATTCCTTTGTTTAACAACAATTACTTTCTTCTTAGAAATATAGTTCATAAGAAGATTTTTTTGTTTTATTTTGAAAAAAAGAGCTCATAAATTATTGCATATTTTTTACTTAAAATATGTGACATTATTTTATATTCAAACTGAAAATTATGGAAATTTCTGGAGCATTCAGTTTAAAGAATTCCCCGTTAAAAGTATAATTCTGTGCATGAGTTTCTGCTTATTTACAGATCATTTTCAGTTATAGCAGAATATTTTTTGAAAAATATTCTCTTCAAGCTGATTGAAATATATAAAGGAGAAATAAATCTAATTAGAAAGTTATTCGCTAAGAATAAAATATTCTTCTATGCATTTAATATTTAATATTCAAACTGGAATTAAAAATGTAGTTGAAATTATTTTTCTTACTAGAAATTTTAAATCCCATTTTCTATCATTAATTTTTAAAATAAGAATGGTAAGATAAAAATTTCAGAACTTCATACATATTTATCAAGCAGCTGCAGTTCTAAAAAGTAAATAAATAAAAGTTGAAGTATCTTTCTGACTTGCAAAGCGAAGCGCAGGTGCGTTTTTCGGCCAAGATATTAAAGTAAATCGTAAAAGATGGCAGAATATTTTCATCGATAAGTCCGGAGTTTTCATCTGCTAATAGAATTTTAAAATAAAATTTCAATTTGTATGAAACTATTTTTCACGTCGCTTTTCTGCTCAGTTTAAGAAAAAGAAAACAAAGCGCTTATGATAGTATTATTAAATAAATGGAAATGTTTTGTTATTGCTGTTGTTATAAATGCAAAAATTGTTTGTTTATACTTCAGTACCTATTTAATGTATTTTTATAACGGCTGCTTTTTCAGTTTGATGCAAAGAATTTCGTAACTATATAGGCTAAAAATAATTAAATTTATTGTAGAATGGGAAAACCGTACCGCGGTTAACCGGTTTTTTCGGTTATTTTTTTGCCCTGGTTATAACCGGTTATTTTTTAAAATTCTAATAACCGAGAAAAAAAAATTAATCGAAAGATAGGCTCGATTTTAGGTTCGATTAGACTAAAATTTACCAAGTTATGCAGCTTTGAATTTCATCATCTTAGGCCAATCCACGGCAACCGCTTCCTCGAAGCTTATCTTGGTTGGGGGATTACTGAAAATCTTTATGAACAGATAAATATTCGCCAATGGATTGATTTCTTGTAAAGACAATATTAATAAAATATTTTGCCTACAAACGACGTTTGTTTTTTCAATTCCTACTATTAGTTCACACTCTCCCTATATATATTTATTTATATATCTTGTTAAAATTTTCAATCGTTAATAAAATACTTTTTATTCATCCACTCAAGTTCAAATACATTTTTTTAAACTTGTAGTGGATGACACTTGATGTTAATGGAGTTTTTTCAAATATTAATTCATTAATTAAATTAAATTAATTAATTTTAGTTTTATATGGGAGAAAGCATATGTCGCCTTGAGTCGTTTGGTTCGGATTTTTCTCAATAGATGGAGCGAGGTTTGCCAGCTTCTAGACCTAATATCCTTTGTTTTCTGGTATGTTCACGAAGGCGCCATTTTTTCATGTATTTTTGTCAGAGGGTAATGTTGATTACTTTCTTTATTTTCTCTATTGGATATGTTAAAAAAGACTTTATGAAGGTTTTTTTTTTCATTTTTTCAATTCCTACTATTAGTTCACACTCTCCCTATATATTTTTAAATATCTTGTTGAAATTTTCAATCGTTAATAAAATACTTTTTATTCATCCACTCAAGTTCAAATACATTTTTTAAAACTTGTAGTGGATGACACTTGATGTTAATACAGTTTTTTCAAATATTAATTCATGAATTAAATTTAATTAATTAATTTTAGTTTTATATGGGAGAAAAAATTCTCTTATATAAGATATTTAGCAGGATATAAATTTAGGAATAAATACCGTCAGTGACGAAGCGTGTAGATCGCTGACCTAAGTAGGAATTGACTTAAAAAATTTTTTTTATATTGCTTGTTTTATAAAAAAACGAAAGGAGATTATTTCAAAAACCGGTTATTATGAGCGGTTATAACCACCAGGTTAAACCGCAGGTGAAAAAAACCTAATTTGATTACATTCTTATTTACCTTTCTCATGTGATTAAATGTCACGTAACTTGAATAAATTGGATAGACGAAAGAAGTTTTTCATCGTCTTAAACAAGCATTAAGAGAAATTGCATGCTTTAACTTCCATTAGATGTAATTATTTATTAAAGACACAAATATCGAAGTCATGAGTTTTGAATAGCAAATAGATTTACAGAGAATATTGAAAAAGATGAAATGATCGTATTGCATCTTTATTTATATGAATACGTTTCAACTTATTTCTTAACCTAATCAAGCTCCAAGGCTTTAATTGCTTATCCAAACAAATGGAAGTCAACCCTTTCCCAATGCTCCCACTCATCAGTTTGCGTAATTACTTTTAATTAATAAATGCATTTTAATTCCTATTAAGTCCCTACATCAGTTTTATTTCAGAGAACTAAATTACTTGGAGGTTTTATTCTTCTGCTGACTTTATCTCTTATTCAGTGAAACAATAGAAAATAGGAATAAGGTAGAAAAGTATTTACATTTTATTCATTATAGTATATACGTAAGATCGGAAATGGTTGCGCCATCTTGTGCAGAGAAGAGCAATTACCCGAGACAGTTGCGTCTCTGCTTCGAGGCTATGCAAAAAAGGATACAAAACCGAAACTTTACGAACACTTTAATTGCAGATATTTACAAAATATTGAAACCGTGTATTTAAATTGACTTGAATTGAATTGTATCTCTGAGAGATATGAGGTTTAGGGAATTTTAGCAACAAAGGCTATTATCCCCTAGTTTAAAAAAATATTCATTTCAAAATCCCTTCATTTTGCTTAAAAATTAAGTAAAATTGCCATCAGGAGATGGGTTAGAAAAAATGCCGATACAATTCGGTCAAGAGAAAAAAAATGGCACCCTCCTAGAAAGGCCTCCATATTCTTTTTTCCACCGTGTATTTACATCAAACGACAGAACAGTGAATCCAAATTGAATTATTCCAAGCGGAGTTGAGTTGTTGCTGGTATTACGTAAAATATCAATTCAGATAACAAACGGAACCATGCATCATCATCTAACATCTAGCTGCCGGTTTTCTTACACACTTCCCGGAACACATTAACTTAAAGGTACACATTCGATCCAAAATTAACTTGTTACTGTGTTTTTACTTGTGTTGCATGCTCAGGGATTGATGTGATTACTTTAATAATCATACAAACACATCTTAGAAAATCGTAATAATTGGAGAGATGACTGTAAATATTTAAAAAACTCCCATACGAAAAAATAAAACTGAATATAAAATTTTTGGATTTGTTTTCATTTGAGCATGATAATGTTTATAGACTAACTTATTATTCGTAAATTAGGAGATTCAGAAGATCGTTACGCACAGAATGCAGAAAAGCTACAAAGTTTGGCACATAATTCAATCTTGGGGAGTAGGTGCTACCTTAGAAAGACATTTATACATTAACAAATTTATAAATTGATTAAATTAATTAAATAATAAAAATTCATAGTATTATATATAAAGGCGCAAATGCAGCTATTTATAATATAATACAGAAGCAAAAATTAGATAAACTAAACAAAAATTAAAATCAAACAAAAAGAAAGAAAAAAGTAAAGACAAAAAACAGCAAATTTAGACAAAAACGATGGCAATACATCTTTAAGCGAACAAAAGCAACAGCCTCAAGTGATTGCATCAACAGAAGGTTTAAACGATAATATTTAAAACACATAAAAATATATAAAAATGAATTTCGAAAGTAAAAAATGTTCAAAAAGGAAGAAATGAATAAGGAATCGAATGGTAAACTTTATCGAAGACCACTCACCATAAAGATTCCAAAATTAGACAAGATTTTCTGTCAAGGGTAAGATTATAAATCAAAATTATACCCTTTGTGGCCTGAATCCTGTCCAATATCAATATTTGAATCATTTTGACGAATCAAAATGCACAATCCTTAAAAAAATCAAAAGGTACTAGAGAGTGTGTTAACCCTAACACTCTCTGCCGAAATCTTAGATGCAATCCAGGCGACGCCAAGTATACATGAAGCAACAAAAAATTAAAAGCTAGCACGTAGCTCCATCTATGAAGAAAAATTCTAATTAATTAATCAGAATAAAAAACTAATATTTAAACAGTTTTAGCAAATTAAATTAGAAAAAACCATTAATATATTAATTAGAAATATTTTTATACTCCTTTTAAAAAACTATTAATATTAATGAAAGAATTTGGGAATCCGTTGTCTTTAAGAATATTTTTTAAATTATCTAAAGCTTTAACTAAATTAGAATGGTTGTTACATATGCTATTTATTCTATTAATTTGAGAAAAATGGAATTCCTAAACATTTTATAATGAAGATTTGTATGAAAATTACAAAGTATTATAGCCTTAAAATTAAACTCATTTCTTTTATCAAATAAGCCGACAGATATACCTGAATTTAATATTTCAATTTCCATATCTAAAAAATTGCATTTGTTAATTTCTGTATTGGTTTTGTTTAATTTAAGCTTTTCAAAAGTGTTAATTAGATTTTTATTTCATTAAAAATTATTTGACATTTTAACGTTTTTCCTCACTAATTCCGAATCATCATCACACAAAATTTATTTTTACACCATTTTTAAAATTTGAAAAATTTGGCTTTTCAGTGAAACAAAATTCATTTCCTTGTGTTTTTCTTTTATTTTAATAAATTTTTAAAAATTAATTTTGAGTAAAATTTGTAACGACGCTTTTTATTGTTGTAATGAAATTCAAACCAATTTTATTACTTCTTCAACTCTTTCACTGCTGTGTTTTTGCCAAAGTTTTGATAACCGTAAAAGAAGGTATACCTCCGCCTTGCATTGCCAAAGTTTTGATAACCGTAAAAGAAGGTATACCTCCGCCTTGCGTTGCCAAAGTTTTGATAACCGTAAAAGAAGGTATACCTCCACCCTGCCTTGGCATCCGGGTCATCTGAATGACAGTCGCGGCAATAGTTCGAGTACTGAGGTCGGAGTCCTAGTAGCCAATCACTTGGTCACGGCCCGACACCTCCCGAGGGAGGTACGTACTATCACTGGTGGAGGGACATTCAGCCCCACCATTACTATATCCCAGGGAAAGCGAGTTACTGTTACTTATCCGGCAGCAAATCATCCGAGTACTCGCGGTGCCCCCCACCTGGGAAACAAAGTTTTGATTTTTTAAAAATTGCTTTCCTTGGGTATCAACTTGAAAGTCTAATTTTTATTCTTGCTTTTATTAGCATGATAATGTTTTCAGGCCGGCATTGTTTTTGTAAACCGCGTGATATAAAAATCATTACGCACAGGAGGCAAAGGCTGATGCAATCAATCCAGACGAATCAAATCTAAAACATCATCATGTATTTTTTGGTTCGAATTTCCTACTTTTATTTCTCATCCTCTCGATGGTGACGATTTCTATTAATCTACTTTAAATTTTGTGATACTAGCATGCTGTATTTTTGATGTCTTTATTTCTTATTTCTACTGCAAAATGCATGTTAAAAGACAGGCGCACAAAACCTGTCCTCAGGACAACAAAATGCCCTTCACAAGAAGATCTTCTGAGTAGAATATGCAGGATATACCTCTTGATGGTGTCTATTTCTATTAATCTATTTTAAGTTTTGTGATATAAGCGTGCTATGTTTCTGATGTCTTTACTTCTTCTTGCTTCTATTGCGAGATGCATGTTAAAAGACAGACGCACAAAAACTGTCCCCAGGACAACAAAATGCCCTTCACACGGCAATTTCTTAAATAGAATATATAGGAGATGATACCTCTTCATGGTGACGATTTATATTAATATGTTTTAAGTTTTGTGATGTTAGCGTGCTATGTTTTTGATATCTTTACTTCTTATTTCTATTGCGAGATGCTTGTTAAAAGACAGGCGCACAAAAATGTCCTCAGGACAACAAAATGCGCTTCACAGGGCAATCTCCTAAATAGAGTATACAGGAGATGATACAAGAGGGAAATACTTGAATCATTGATTTATAGAACAGAAGAGAAACATCTGTTGTAACTAGAGCTCACGAATGTCTCCTGGTGGAGCTGCGTACTGTTCCAGGTTACTATATTATACTGTAACTCTCTCACTAATGGCTTCTTGTTGTGTTTTTATCCTGTGCTTGTCTTGTGCTGAGTGTGTTATGTGTTGGTCTTCTATGTTTACATCGATAAATTTTATGTGACTTACGATTGGAGTATATCTCACATCTTTCCTACGAGTCCTTACTGACAGGTAAGCGAACTAAATGAAAATAATACGAATTATGTATTTGCGAATATTAGAGTTTGCGAAGTTTGAATAACATCCGCTAATTTGCCAAAACCTAGCAAAGAATGCTGATTAAAACTATTATGTCTATGATCCGCTATCACCATAGATTCCTCCCCCGGCCGCATATTTACAAACCCTACCCTGATAGAACTGAGGTAGGAAATCAGTCAATATCGTTGACTACGAGGAGCAGTGAAGTCGTTTTCAGCTCTCGCACGAAGCGTACGGCAATCAGAACAAAACAAGAGTCGTCCTACTTTTCTTCTCCGTTTCCCCATAGTTGAGCACAGAAAACATTCTTCCGTGGGTTGTAATATTTTAAAAAATGATATTATTTTTTAAAATATCATAAAAAATAAAACATCCCACATTGTAAGAAATTATACTAATGAAAAGCACACGAGAGCAAAGAACGACTTCATCGGCTTTCGGCGAAGCGAGCCAATCATATTGTCCGATTTCCTGCCTCAGTTCTATCAGGGTAGGGTTTGTAAATATGCCCCCCGGCCTTCCCAGTACAAAACAAAGCGTTTATCTTGATACTACGTGAATAAATGGCACGTAGGATTGAAATTTGATACATTTAGCGTAGGTATTACAATTGACCATTTGAATTACTGAGGAGCAACAAAATCAGGAAATATTAGTTACTTATAGTATCAGTGCATTTTATTAGTGACTTACATTCACGAATAAATTTATCTACGAATGACTGTGTATTCAATGGGAAATAATTCACCGGGATACGTAGAATACACCATACCCCCAGGAATTCATTTTAATTATTATTTTATTTATTGGACTTGCTTCTTCATCTTAAAAGCATTCATACGACGTGGTGCTTCCGAAGGATGGGATTGTCAAGTGAAAACACCAGAACGAGCAAACAAAGCTCTACTTGAAGGTCGGAATACATGTCTATCTAGGTCTGCATATAATTTGTCCGAGATAAAAACACTCACTATAAGTACTCAAGATATATTTAGCATTCCTCGTAATATTTCGAAATGGGTACTGAGGACTTTTGGCAGCTCAAGAATCCACCTACATTGACCAAGGATCAAATTCGCGAGTTTAGACACATGAGGGCTGCATCGTATCCACTACAATTCTGAGTCGCTATGCTAAAAAATTACCGCTGTTTTTAAACATTTTTTGCCCTAAGTGGCATGTCAACTGATTTGTTTTGACCTTCTCCTACAAAAAGTGTACAAAGTGGAATTATTATAATCGTCAAAATGTCTGTCTTTTTCAGCCAGTGTTCGAGGATGGATCCGAAAAAGATTACAAGGATAATAAAAAATATTTATTAAGGATAGACAAAAATACAAAAGGGAATTCAGAGGCATACTTTCCAATCACTTTTCCACATAGTCGCCAAATCTATTTAGGCATTTATCTGAATGCAGGACCAACTTGTCTAACCCGGCTTGGCAGAAATCACGTTACTGGCAGCTGTTTTCACATCACAGTTTGAAGAGAACCGTCTTCCAGGTAGGTGTTTGGAACCCAGACTCCAACTTTTGCAGCAATTCTTGAGTTTTGCGAGCAGTACAAAGTATATTGATTGATCTTCAAAGTATTTTGCAGGTACAAAGTATATTGATCAAAAGTCATGTCTCATAAAGCTATGCGAATACGTATTTGTCATTCCAGCCCGCAATGCAAATGTGGAGAGAATATTTTCCCTAATGTCAATTCAACGGTCAGAAGAAGAAGCAAGTTGTCAGTGGAAACAACTGAAGAACTTTTGATCTGCCATTGCAATTTTAAAATGACTTGAGCTCAATTTTATTATTATGTGAAAGAAGAAAATGATATAATTAAAAAAAGTAAAATCATACTTTAAAATATGACTAGGCTGAAAAGGATTAGCCTTGCATCTTTTTTTTTATTTTTCGTGTTCATTTTATTAGATTGCTTAAACTTTATTGATTTTTTGATGTCATGCAGGAGGATGACACCATCACTCAGCATGCCAGGGCGTTTGTGTCGGATGGCTTCACGATGGCCCAGTGACTATTTCCTTTTTCCGAAATTGAAGGAACACTTATTTGGAACAAGGTTCTCTTCAGAAAATGATGTGAAACAGCTGCCGATAACTGGATCAATGGACAGGACGTGACTTCTACCAAGCCGGGTTAGACAAGTTGGTCCCGCGTTCAGATAAATGCCTAAATAGATTTGGTGATTATGTGGAAAAGTGATCGGCAAGTATGCCTCTTAATTCCCTTTTGTATTTTCTGTCTAATGTTAATAAACATTTTTTTATTACCCTTGTAAACTTTTATTTGGATCCATCCTCGTATACGAACGTGATAACTCAAAAACGGACCCATATATACAGATGAAATTCGGTGTTTGGAGTTAACACGAAACTTATAGACTAATTCAAATTTTCAGAAGATCCTGTCAATGGAATAGAAGTCTGTCCGTATGTATGTAAACCCTATTTACTCAGAAACGGAACTAACCAGATGGATGAAATTTGCATCTGGTCCTTCCATCAAAATTGAAGTTGTGTACCATATTTTTATCAAATCCGTCAAAGGGAAGATTGTCTGTCTGTCTATGCATCTATCTTGGAACACGATATCATGCAAATGCATACGATAACGCGTTAGATACTTGAAGCTTATTGTCAGGTTTATACATAAGGTTGCCATTCGTCTCATATATAAGGGATTGTCACCGTATTTTACTCCGCAGTCCCGTATTACTATTTATTTATTTAGAAAATGCACACTACAGAATAAACTCCAATTACAGAGTGCATGATATAGAAACAAACATTAAAATACCCGTAAAACACAGATTTATAAAAACAACAGATAGACACAGAAATCACTAAAAACACAACACGACTATAAAAATCACACAAAATAAAAACACTTCGAAGAACACAAAAAAGCCTGAACATTCAGTCTCCAAAAACAATATAAGATATATAAAACATCAAGATCATCAGGTACCTGTTAAAATCTTGTAAAATTTATAAAATAAGAAAAATTACGTATGTAATTAAACCTAGTAAATACATTTACAAATAACTTATCTCCTCAGACTTCTAGTCGGCACAGAAAAGTGATACACGGCTCAATATGTCACTGCAATCAATGGCACATCATTAACTATCTTATGATAAAATAAAAGACATAGAAAGATCACGTCGGACCTCAAACTTTTCGTCCCGTTTTCGTGGGAAAAAATATTAAGAATGGACTATTGAATATTTGCAGGTAGGAAACAACGATGTACAATACTGAAATTCTAAACTGGTTTGTATATCTAAGAGATTATTTAGAAAAATAATACCTATAATCTGAAAAGTAACTATGAAAAAGAAATGGCTGAAGTGTTTTGCACACCTACGAAAGTACATAATAATGCAATCAATGCAACGGTCGAATATATCAATGCAACGGTCAGACAAGAAAGGAAGCAAGGTTGTCAGTAAAAAACAACTGAAGAAATTTTGAGTCTCGTACAATTTTAAAACGACACGTCCAATTTTATTACTAAGTGAAGAAGAAAATGATATAATTAAAAGTAAAATCGAAACTTTAAAAATATGACTAGGCTGAAAAGGATTAGCATTCATCACGTATTATTTTACGTGTTCATTTACTATTAGATTGCTTAAACTTTATTGATTTTTTTTGATCAATTAAATGAATCATACCTACCCAGTGTTTTCATGATTTGTTATTTAGCACCAATCATCCATTATCAATGCTGTCGAATTATAGCTTGTTATACAAGAAAATTTTAGTTCTATATCGAATTTCGAACAAAATCCATCAACCTGGAAAGATATTTTATATTTATATCTTATCGACTGTTATATGAAACTAAATAACCTGCATCATTATAGGGTTATGTTACCTTGCTGATATGTGAAGTACAAAATTCCAAGAACTTCGAACACTACTTATTTTTTGCAGTGGCTTCGGTCCGGCAAATTACAATATATTCATTATAGGTGCTTTATGAAGCTTTTTTACTGAAATCAACAACCTATATTTATAACACAGAGAACAATCAGCTCTCATTTAGAAATATCCTGACTGGTTATCACCACATTAGTCCACATATGAAGGTTGAAATAATTCACAGCTATTACAAATTGTGGTCTTTTCCAAAACTGATGGGAAACGTTCTGCTCTTAATCTGGAATTTTAAAGAGCTGGTAGCTGATACAAGATTGAAGAAGAGAAACAATTAGAGTGACGAAAACTTAGGTCCAATTATTATCATGATTCATTTCTTATACTCATATTGCTACTGCTACTGAATCATTGAATTATAATTTTCTTTATTATTACCAAATGTTATTGAATTTGGTTCGTGAAACTTCTGGGAAAGTACCTCCTGCAAAAACCACCGTAAGTTTTTTTTTATCAATGAGTTCTGCTCTCAATATGGATTTCAAACTGATAAGATTGAAGAATCAATTAGAAGTGACGAAAACCAAATAATTATTATCATGATTTATTTCAACATATCATATTGCTACTGAATCGTGAATAATAATTTTCTTTTACAGTACAAATATTTGTTTCTTGGTTCAGTGAAACTTCAGGAAAAGTACCTCATAAAAATCGCAGTTTTTGACAATTTCAATTGATCTTTATTACAGCCAACACTTTCTTCATTTGAACTTTAGAAAGCGATAGACTTGGCACATGTTGAGCATTTAGAAAATTTTGTAAATAAATCATAATAGTTTTCCTGACATTTTTCTCTAAATCAAAAGCAATATGATTTACTGAGCATTAAAAAAAATAATGTTATAATATCTAAACTGTTGAATAAAAACAGCGAATCATCAAGATTCTCTGCCATAAATAATCATCACAAGAAACCAACTCGTGATATTAAATGTAAAAATATTTTATCATTCAGCATTTGTTACATAACGAAAGTCGGGGTACGGCAACCATCCTCACAGTACAATATTTCTCAGTGAGGTGCTTTTAAAATATGTATCCCTTGGGGACTTCTCTAATTGCAGCGACAACGTAAAAGTTTTTTTTTTTTTGCCAAGATTGAAAACATGTTTAAATAAAAAAATTCATGCATCTACAGAATCATAACATGGATTATATGTGTTCCTTATTTCTTCATTTGTTGCTGTCGTTTTTTCATTTTGTTACTTTGTCTTAAATAAAATAACACCAGTGGCTTTTCTTATAAAAGCGCAAAAAAAAACCTTAAGTAAACTCACCAGCTTCAGAAGCAACATTATGCAAATTACCTCCATCCATTTTCTTTCTGCTTCAACAAAATGCAATTCATGAATAATAAAAAATGAAAAAAGGGCTCATTTTTCGTTTTTTTCTTCACAGTAGCTCTATTACAGACTAGCTAGCTCTATAATCAATGAAAACTTATCTTTCTGTAACGCTTCTAACCGATATTAAATTGTTAAAGCAATTGTTAATTGTTTAAACGTTTGGTAACCCAACTCCCGACAACATTCAGTCTTGGTATTTCAATATCTTTAATTTTGAGGTTAGGTATTACTTATTAAAGAGACTTTAGAAATTTTATTTTCTTCCGAGTGAGTTCCTTAGCTAATTAGTGAATTTAAATCTTGAAGGAGCCACATTGAATTCCGCCGTTTATCACTATTTATATCTCATAGGTAAAATTCCACATGAATAATTTTCCACGCTATTAATTTGAAATCTATTTTAAAGTGTTAAACCGCGCTCTTATAGTGAAAAATTAATAATTGCATACGCTTTCTAAAATCTATTGTTTATAGATAATTACAAATTCAATCCGGGCAGTTAAGTGCTGGAAATAAAATAACATATAACATCCTGTTTTGTTATCACTAAAAATTTCAAGTTGAGCTAGGTAGGAAGTAATTTTATTGAAATACAAGACTGAAATAAGTAAGTGATATATTTGTAAGTATGTAAGTTTTAGTAATTAAGGTAATAAGTAAAGTAAATTTAATAAGTAAGGGGATTAGAATATATAGCTTGTGACTTAAATGCACTTATTTGTTTAGCAACTGAACTCAAAATTGAAATAAGTGACTTAACCATCCCCTCTAAAAAATGCCATTTATATATTTATAATTAACTTCTGCAGAACCTTGGCCTTTTCTTTGCTACAAAACCCACCAAAACTTATATTTTTTCCAGTATTATGTTATTAGATTAATAGGGCTTAATAATGGGAAACATTATAGGTTATTGGTACTTACATATTAGCATACCACCAGTTGAAGTTGCGCCAATAAAGAGGCAATCTTGTCCGCCAAATCTGTAATATCTCCAAATCTGTCCTGGCAAACATTTTAGGTTTTGGTGTAGGTGGCGGCACTTCAAAACCGCCAAAATCTGTAAAGCCGCCCGTCTGGCAAAAATTTTGGGTGTACCATTGGCGGCGCTACAAACCGCCAATCTGTGAAAACCCGCCAAATACTTCAAAACCACCATAAAATCTGGCAAACATTTTTAGGTTTTGGGGTGTAAGTAGCGGCACTTTAAAACCGCCAAATCTGTGAAAATAACCAAATCTGTAGAATACCAAATCTGACAAAAAATTTAGGGCCGTGGCGGCACTTCATTTCGCCGAATCTGAAAACCGCCAAATCTGTAAGCCGCCAAATCAGCGAAAGCCATAAATCTGGCAAAAAATTTTACCAGGTGAACATTGGCTTTCAAACCGCCATATCTGTGAAAACCGCCAAATCTGTAGCTGCGGTGGCGTTAATGCGTAGTACCGGATTATTTTATATTTGCTATTTTGGCACTATCGGAAAGAACATCACATGCTATTGAACTGCTGATACAATATATAATATAAAAGACTCGATTGAATTGAAACCGTCTGCAGCTGGCAGTCATTGTTACATTTTGTGAAATTATAGCACACGGCGGAATGTAAATAAAAATGACAAAGAAAATTATTACATCGAAGAAGTTTAGATTGATATGGCGGGAAATAAATAAGTTTACAGAGTGTTGTTGATGGATTTCATGTGAGATATATCCAGTACGTTATTAAATACCTCAACACGTTGTCTTTTGACAGCTATATTTCAAACCAGCGGGAGTGACCTCCCAGCTTTCTCATTATAACTATGAAAACGTGCCATCATTTCCCACTTCCCCTTCGTGGATAAAAATTGGAACCAAGCTGTAACCCAGAATCGTAACTAAGAAGATTTTTTCATTGTAGATTATAGTGATAGTAATGTTAGGTGAATCATATTCAAGAGATGCGTATAATAAACTTTTAAGCAATATTTATTTTTTATCAAGCTCTAGCAATGCAAGCTCAGCGTGCGGAGTGGAGAAAGTGAAACAAATGAGCATCATTCCGTTGCAAGTAACTTGCGCATGCCGTGAGATTGCTTCCCTGCATTAAAACAAGGAAAAAGTGACGTAATCCATCCATTACTTTGCCCAGAGATTGCTACGCATGCGTATGGAGAATCGGATTAGAAAAATTATTATGCAATTTAGACATGGCGCAACCAGAATTCAGAGCAGCAGAAATTTCAAATGGATATAATTAATATTAGCAAAACGTCATAACAATTTTACTTTCTCGTATACAGAGGCATAAAGAAAATGTAATCAAATCAAAAGACTAGACTCGAGATTTTGACAATCTCCATTTGAAACCTCCCTGATTCCGAAAAACACAATTTGGAATTATGTCTCTCTATTATTATTATTAATGCAATGTGTAGCATGTGTCTGTGTGTGTCTGTGAACACGATAACTCGAAAATAATAGAGCTGGGATGGGGGAATTTGGTATGTGGTCTTAAACATAATATGTAGGTTTCTATAAAATTTTGGACAAAATCCGTCGCAGGAGATCTGTCTGTCTGTCTGTATGTTCGAGGTCATGCCGAACTATAACTCAAAAAACTTGAAAAGCCAGATGGTTAAAATTTTGCTTACACCAGTTTTATCGTCATGAATGTAGGTCCGTACTTAAAATTTTGGGCCAGAGCCCGTCAAAGGTTTGACTGTCCGGTCTATGTATAATCGCATACTTGTTCAGTTTTAGAGCCAACTCCCTGCGCATACTACAGGTAGCAATGCCTGTGCAAAGAAAGGGACGCTCCGAAACTTGGCAGTTTTGCCAGAAGCAAATTCTGGAGTGATTTTGTGAGGGAAACGGAAACATTGGGGGTCTCTGGGTCCTGTTGCACAAAAGAATGAGCGAGGGATTTGAATTTGTTTTGATCTGTTCACCAAACCACGCGTGTGGTTCAACTTTTGGTTTACTTGCGACGAAGTTTTATTTGACGTCTTTTTATTATTCTAGTTTTCTCCTACGCCTGTTGAGTATGCAGTTTGGGGAGACTACTCCCCTTGATTCTTTATATTGAGGGTTTGGAGATATGTTTTTCAAGTGTATTTATAAGACGACAGACAATTAACCTTTGTTCCGGTTATTTAAAATTTGATGGTTCCACATTCATGATGATGAAACTGTGTCCCAAATTTTATCCATCGCTATTCAGGGTTTTTTGATTTATGGCGTTCATGACATTCGAGTGAACTTCACATCAAGCAGTTGCAATCAAGACTGAAAACATACAAAATATATAAGTTCACACCTGAAAATTTCATCCTATATACTAGTTCAGTTATAATTCTAGTATCTCATCCAAAATTGTGTTTTTTTCGGACTCAGGGAGGTCTAAACGAAGATTCGTCAAAAAAATCTCGAGTTCGAATGTTTAACGTTATATACTCTTTGTATACTTCGTGCTTTGAAAGTAAAACGCACATTTTCTTTTCAAAGAGTAATTTGGTGCGGATTTTTCCATTTGTGAAGTCGTTACAATAGCTAGTGATTTTTTTTCCATTCAATTAAATCTATATATTTAAGTAATTGGCAAAACCGGACAATACCCATCCCTTGGGACTGTTTTGAATGGCACATATCTCATATGGAAGCTTATGACTCTGGAGTATATCAATAGATGCCATTACTCCATTTTCTGAAAATCAACATTACTCACTATACATTCTCTCCTGGGAAACAACTTTGTCAGACTCCCCTAGCCTATTCTTCCTAACTTGAAGTGACTTTGTTGTATTCTGAAAAGTGGTTCAGATCTAATTGCATAAAACAAAACTATAACATTTGCCAGCTAATCTGACAGTATTAATGTATCATTACACTATAAATCAGATATTTATTTCAAAATAAGAAAGGGTGGCTCAACAAAACATGTAAAGTTAATGAAAAGTATGCCAAACCTCAATGTCTCACTGAGGGGACTCTTCACTACTGTAATTCTCTGGACAAAAAGCATGAGGAAGCTCACCAGCCTAAACCACTGGGTTGATTTCATTTATTTTTTTCATAAACCTTGCAGGAATCTAGATAACACCATCTAATTCCTTTTACATCCTCCATTTCATTCTCATATACCTAAATAAAACTTTGCCAGGAGTCCTCATTTCATCAGGGAATTTGCCATCCCAACTTCGCCAGATTGCAAGCATGGCTGTATTAATATTACAGACGACAACTGAATTAACCTAAAGGCGGCTATTGATTAAACAATCCATCTGTAAAAATGACGACCATTTTTTCTCCTTCCTGCTGCTCTGAAACATACCGAAAGCTATTGCAATCAACAAAAAATTCACCTGCAAATTTTATTTGATCTACATTTTGATCAGCAGGAGACCGAAAACCCCATTTTTATAAGTTATTTCTGTTCTGTTTTGGGGTCTATTTGTCAACTTTATAAAACAGAAAAACACAACAGGCTGATACCTGAAATTTAACCCTTGGTTTAACACACTAGAATTGAAGATCAGTGTTGGTGCAATCAGTGGTCAACGATAATAGCTCTATTCCAATCGCATACTCCAGATCTCATGGAGTGGCCTGTAAAGCTAAAGCATGGTGCTTCTCTTATTATTAAATTCGACGGAAAATCATGTCTTTTGTTTATATATTTTACACTAGCCGATTTTGGAGACAGATTCTTCATGGGGATATAATTTCAATTGAATCTTGCATTTATATTCACGGTTCTCTTATTATCTAATTTTGAACTTCAGATTCCTTCTTTAACCATGTTCTATCAGTGATATAGGAGTTCTGTTCTGTCTACATAAATGTTACTAATAACTGACAATGTCATATAATCTCTAATTCCATATTTGTCGGCACTATCTTCACATTCTTACTCCTCCTGTGGAAATATAAATTTAGATATTTAACCAATGTTCTATTAGTGACCTCAGAGTTTTTCCATTCAGTGTCACCATAAATGTTACTAATAACTATCAATGTCATATAATCTCTAATTCCATGTTGTCGGCACTATCTTCACATTCTTACTCCTCCTGTAAAATATGCGTTAGATATTTAACCAATGTTCTATTAGTATTCAGGTTCCTCTATTCAATGTCTACATAAATGTTACTAACCCAACTGACAATGTCATATAACACTCAATTCCATGCTGTCGGCACTATCTTCACTTTTCTTATTCCTCTTGTAAAAAAAAAAAATTAATGCGTTTGATTTCAACATTAAAATGACGCAGCATTTTTTTATGGACAGCGGCATGTTAGCTGCATTAAAACATGTTGATAAGAATGAAAGCATGCGGCATAATCATTTAGCTTACTGGATATATTTCTTAGATGCAAACAAAGCAATATCTCAGGAGATTGGTTTTAATTTTCTCAAAACTTTTTTTGATGAAATAAAATGTATTGGATATTATATCAAGTTACAACAATGGGAAAATATGCAATTAAATATTTGTTTTTAAGCAATGAAAACGGTTTGAGTTGCGTTGCAACGAAGTATTATTGTAACTTATGCAAAAATATTTTTAAATTTATTAAATTTCGGGAAACATTGTACGGCAACTTAGTGATATCATTGGGAAGGTAATTGTTTTTTTCCACTTTCAAATGGTGTAAATTGATTTTAAGCTGTAATATTTTTTTGAAAGTTATTAAAGAAAAACATAAAACTTCTGTTATTGTAATTAATTAAAATTTCAAGGGCTCGAGGTTAACATTCCCACCTTCAAAGTATGTTTTGTGCCAAATGTCGTAGCTCTATGTCCCGTGGTTTGCCTGTAGAGGACAAACACAGACACACACACAGATGGCTTAATTTTTTATTTCTATGTTAAAATTTATCAATGCATCAATTGAGATGAAAATCAGCAGATGGATTATTCTTATATTCTTTCTGTGAGAAAATCTTTGTCACTATCAATAAAATTTATCAGTGCATGATTCAGATAGAAAATCGCGGAATGGTCCATTGCTTATATTCTTTCACTGTGAGGAAAATCTTCATTACTATGTAAAAATTTATCGGTACGGTGAGAGATGAAAATCGCAAGTGGTCCATTGTATATTCTTTCTGTGAGAAAATCTTGATCATATCAATAAAATTTATCAGTGCATGAATTCGAAGATGAAAAATCGCGGAATGGTCCATTGCTTATATTTATTCTTTCCTGTGAAAATCTTCATTACTATCAATAAATTTTTTTATCAGTGCATGAAATTCAGTGAAAATTGCAGTTTGGTCCATTTAGCATATTTACTTTCACTGTGAGAAAATCTTCGTACTATCTAATAAAAATTTATCAGTGCATGAGAGTGGAGATGAAAATCATAAGGAATGGTCCATTGCTTATATTCTTTTCTGTGAGAAAATCTTTATCACTATCAATAAAAATTATCAGTGCATGAAATTCAGATGAAATTACCCGGACGGTCCATTGCTTATATTCTTTTCTTTCTTGAGAAAAATCTTTATCACCTCTAATAAAAATTTATCAGTACATGAAATTCAGATCAAAACCGCAGAATGGTCTATTGCTTATATAGTTGCTATGCGCAAAAAATTGGTGATCCAAGCATTAGAAGATAAGACTGCTCGCTTCTAACAAACCTCATCTCTTCATGCAGCAAAACCATTAGTTGCAATTGTTCATTATCCAGATTTGTTCTTGAACCAGATCCTGCTATGACTTGTTTTCGAGATCGCAAGCATTGAGTGCTTTTTATGAAAACAGAAAAAATTAGAAAACGGTAAATATTTCTTTCAGATGGAAAAAATAGTGAAAATATTATCTAGTTACTTTTCTTTGCAGGAAACAGAACAAAGGTTTTCTTACAGGCAAAATGTCGTTTATGAAATTAACACAACGGTGGAGATGCTTATAGATATATCCGCACTAATATTTGATACATGCTAAGTTTGGTTGGTACATTTTCTGAAAATTCTTTTTATTGTCTAGCCACTGTTGGCGATGGTTCAGGAAACGCTTGCCTCAATCTTCCGACTTTGCGTATGGTTGATTTTTGTAAAAGCAAGCCGTTTTTTTTTGGATTTCAGCCTCCGATGCAAGAGGCCTGGATTGTTTTTTCTTGTTTGAAGATTTAAAAGAACTCAATCTTCTCTCAGTGCGACATACTTCCCAATTCCTATCATCATCATAAAATAGCTGGCTCTAAATCAATAATTAACAAAAAAGCATAGAGAATATAGCCTTAAAAAAAAAAACACATTCCTTTTCTGAAAGAAAACAGCTGTTATGGGTAATACTTTTTTAACTTCGCGCCTGCGGCAGAGTAAAACTTCATTCTTTTCGCGAGAAACTGTTATTTTAACACCCACAGAGAATTTTTTTTAACCTACCGTTTCTTTTCATAACGTAAATACAAATCCAATTCTTAAAATATCTTTTTTTCTCTTTGTGAGACGATAGATGCACAAACAGTTGCAAATATACTTAATTACTCCTTAATGTTGTTGAAAGTGTAGCATCCTTAGTTTATTAGGAATCACAGCCTCTTACCAAATCAATGATATTTTATTACCGATCCAAGGTTACTGACCTTGGTGTTGCTGGCACTAGACTCGATTTTTTTTGGGTTTTATCAAACATAATACAGACATTTCTCCGGTATTGCCTGCTTTTGAAGGTTTTGTTCTCCTGTTATTGTTCGCTCGGTCTTGAGTATATCGTCTTGTGGGGACCCTTACTGTAAAAATAAAATTAAATTATTGAACAGGTACAAATTAGGCTGTTGCGTTACTTATTTTACCGAACAAATCACATAATACCACAAGACTTTTTCTATCTCACTTATGCTTAACATCTTTGGCATTCACAGTTTGAGGGTCCGGCATTGATCTTTCTTGATAACATTTTATCATAGATAATTAATGATGACAGGCGTGACATATTGAGCAGTATCACTTTTTTAATTGCCGGCTAGAAGTCTAGGAAGAGTTGCTTATTTGTAAATGTATTTACCAGGTTTAATTACATACGTAATTTTTTATTTATAATTATAAATTTTACAATAATTAATTATTAGTATAAATTTTACCAAGATTTTAACAGGTACTCTGATCTTCATGTTTAATATGTCTTTATATTGTTTTTAAAATTGAATGTTTGCGGCTTTTGTTTTCTCAGTGTTTTTTATTTTGTGTGCTTTTTTAAAATCGTGTTGTGGTTTTAGTGATTTCTGTGTCTAACTCTATTTGTTTTATTAATATGTATTTTTACGGCTATTTGAGTGTTTGTTTCTGTATCATGAACTCTGAAACTGGAGTTTATTCTGTAGTGTGCATTTCTAAATAAATAAAAAATAACATAAAAAAACGTACATAAATAGTAAAGGGCCAGTAGCGTATTTCAGATCAGGTACGAATTCCTTCAACTCATCTGTCCATAGTCTTAAGTGCTATATATTGAGCTCTCGCTGCCATAGCATTTACTACTGCTCGAACCAACCCCTTAAAATTGAAACACGGTTTTACAAATGTTTTGCCATGAGAAATTCAATTTAGTAGGCCACCATCTTTAGGGATATCAGAATGCTAACTAGCGATGCCCATAAGTGGAATATTCAGACTGTAAAGCCCTTTGTGTCTCTTCTTGATGAAACTTAAATAAGATTATTGGAAGTCGTATACGGTGGTAGGATTCATATTATATTATGATTAGTCGTAAGGAATGGCTGGCAAGAAATGTAGCCGTTTATCGTAATTTGCATATCAGGAGGAAATGCTTTGGCTAAACCATATCCCCTTTCCGGTACTGGGTGCCTGCTCGTTCATTTATCGAACGCTATCGCCATGAGAATTGGACGTATCTCATGATAGTAGGAAGCAATAACATAAACGAAAACTGTACTGTATCCTTTGGGGCTGAAATGGTATCTAGTTGAAAGCAATCAACACTCAAATGGTTATACACAATGATGAGAAACTATTCTGCTGCAGGGCGGAGGTGGTTTGAATGACAGCTGTTTTCAATCTCTCTTCAGTGAAGTATAGAATATTTGCATGTATAAACAACATATGCATCTGTATCTGATTGACAAAGTTTCTCTTTCAGGAACAGAATGTCACACGTTTGACTCAGTTCCACCAAATATCTATCACGTACACAGGCGTGATGTTCGTCAAATCCATCTGAATCAAAGGTCCTTTTCATTGTTCATGGTGTACGGTTAAGGAGAGAGTGTCAGATCAGTTGTCGACGCTTGTCATCTCACCACGACTCAAAATACATGAGGAAAAAAATTCAGAAATGCACATTCCGTGCAGCCATATCGTGGCAACAATTACCGTTGTGTGATGCTCGATTGTACATCTATTGAGATGCGGAAATCAAAAACATCCCTTCATTATTTTAAATGCAACACAGTTGCACCTTTTCATCTCCGAATTAACTTCATTAGAATAACAGCTCTTTTTTTTCTTTTGCCAACTCTGTTTCAATATTAATAGTTCTAAGGTGGATAACATTTATTCTGAATGACGATGTCTACAATCCACTCAATACTGAGATAAATTGTAAAACAAACCATTGGCAAGGTACCAGTACATTCGAACTTGTATGGGCGAGCACCGGTCGTCAATGGAAGAGAAAATGGAAAATGGAGAATTCACTAATCCCAACAAGAAAAGGTCACTTAGATCATTTCCAAGAGGACGTGGTTTAAACAGTAAAGACATGCACGCTGAATTTTCAGCTCAGACTCTCTGTGCTTCCCTGAAAATCTCTAAATGCTTTCGCGCATTTAGACTTGCCAAAATGTCCAATCAATCCTGCAGTTAGACTTTTCTTGACGTTTATTAGCGCTTCTCAGAAATTAAGTAACCTTGTAGCCTTATTTGCACTCAGAAAATGGCAATATTACAGGGAACTCAGGACCTCTACCAACTTTTCTACGCTAATTATAATGTGCTTTGACGAAGAACATCTATAAATGGGAAAGGACAAGACGATTGCTATAATAGTGAAGATCTTGATTTAGTGAACTTGGCGACTTCTGAAAAATAATGACACCAGGTTTAAAATTTTAATTTATTATTATAAATAATAATTTATTATAGATTTTCTATTATGTCGCAGAAACAACAGCCGCCGACAGACGATTTAAATTATTTATATCAATAAAATTTCATTCTAACCTGCTTTTTAAACAGAGTATGTTACCCAATAGATACGCATACCTGGGAATTTTTTTAATCTGCTTAGTATTCATATTCCCGTAGTACTGCAATGAGGGCGTTATCTGATATTTCTGTACTAACAGAGTAATATAGTCCACATTTTTTAAGTGAAGACATCTGTGTCTCCCATAACAGAAAATACACATAATATACATAGTAATGTATCCTTAGCATTTAGTTTATCTAAAGATATATTCAAGTTTCTATTTGGTACGCGGTACCCCTCGAGATACGCGAAGGAAGAAAATTTGGGGCACACTTGAAAATCAAAGCTTTGGTAATTTAGGAAACAAGAAAGCATAAGGAATTAGAAAAGAGGCAGAGAATTTTGTTTCTGGTGAATACTTACTATTTAATAACTACTATATCCTTGAATAGTTGGTTATTACGGTGTTATTTTTAGCTATCATATAAGCTAAATCGAAATAATTACAAAACTAGTTCTTTTACTTTGGGTTTAAATAATTTCTATTGCAAAAATTGAGATAAATTGGCAAATAAAGAAATGAGTTCTGCAAATGTTATTAGTTCGAGTCATACATTTCATTTTTTAAGCTAAATTAAGTTAATCTATATTATTTATAAAACTATTTACATAAATGGATGGTTGGGAAGGAGTTGGATATCATAATAATGGGGTACCTGCGCCGAAAACAAAAAAGAAAAATCAAGGGTGCGAGAGGGAAAAAAGTTGGGCACCTTGTTTGGATTATTCAGTCTCATATCCACCAATCCTTCTCTTAGACTAGTCTCAAACAAGAAGAAGAGCGTGGCGTTACATACTCTCATTAAGTTCCAAATAACAGTTTTCATTGGAAAAAGTTTAGAAACGTTTCTTAGAAATCCCAGCATCTTGTCTGTAAAAAGCTCGTGAATAAAACAAGGCAGGAGAATCATGCAGAGCTATCATAAACTCATTACTTCTCCATAAAAATTTCTACCATCTTCAAGAGTAAGATTTGAGACAGATTAAAGAAAAAAATTTTAAAAATTAAGCTTTCTTATTCATAAATGAAATTTTTAGCGGGAAAATTAGGAAGAAGATTTCCCTTCTGTACACTCATCCCTTTACTTTTATAATGTAGAGGAAGAAGAAAAAAATATATTGTTTTTCAAGGGCATTTAAAAACCCGGATATTTTTCAGAGTTCAGTTACTCCAACATGTTATACATATTTTAGAGATACCTCTTATCAAGCCCTCTACTCTTTACTAATATCTTTATTACTTCTCCATAATAATTCTTCCATCTTCAAGAGTAAGGCTGAGAAAAATTAAGAGAAAAATTTTTTTTAATTCAGCTTTCTCATTCATAAATGAAATTTTTCAGGAAGAATTAGGAAAATTTCCCTTCTGTACTCATCCTGCTTTTATAATGTGGAAAGAAAAAATTCTATTGTTTTCAAAGAGAATGACATTCAAAACCGGATATTGTTCAAGAGTTCAGATACTCCAACATATTTTGTATATTGTAGAGACACACCTCTTATCAAGCCTCTCTGCTATTCTCTTTTTTAATTTTTGGAGATGAAAACTAACGTAAAATGAAAAGGGTTGATTTTTTAAAATACAAAAGGTGAAAAGCTTCTTTTATCTCTACGAAACTCGTCATTTTTTACTGCTAGAGGTTTCGTAAACTTAAAATTAAAGAATTTCAAGAGATTAAGAATTCTGACGTGTTAGTGGCCAGACATTGTTTGACATACCATTACGCTGTTTGAGTCTCAGAGTCTTTTGAGCTGTTTTAAGTACGTGACTGGGGTTGATGTGAAAGAATTTTGGTTTAGAAGGATAATTGAAGTGAAGATTAAAATTTTCATTGTGTTGCTCTTCCATATGATACAATTTACCTCTAGAAAGGAAGGAATAGTTATGTTCAATTTTTGGTGAAAAGTGCAAATAATATTTCAATATATTTGTTAAAGAAACAAATCTAATAAATACAAAGTTTATTTTTTACATTTATCACTGAAAGTTGTTTCCAGGGTGAAAAAGGGATATTTATAATGTAGCAGATTTTTGAATAAATACAGAATGAAGATGTTGAGAAGTATGTAAGTAATCATAAATTAAAAACCTGTCTTGTGAAATATTTAGACTTTCAAATTCCCTTTTACTGTAAGGTTGACTAGCACAGTAAAGTGAAAGAAAAGTCTTCACAATCGTGACACCCCACCACCTGGATTTCACTACCTTAAATGCAAATATCACTGAAAGTTGTTTCCAGAGTGAAAAAGGGATATTTATATTGTAGCAGATTTTTGATTTTGAGTTCTAGGGACCCTGATCGGTGAAAACGTCCAGAAATTTCTCAGAACTCATATCATGAGGATCATTTCTTCCTTAAGGAATCCAGCTAAAAGATTCGAGACAACTGGTAAAGTTAGGTAGTAGATTATTAGATTTTTTAAGCATGAAAACTAATTGTTAATTTTTTAGAAAACTGAGGTGATTTAATCATCATCATTTTCAACTTATGGGGAAAAAATTCAGCTTATGGACCAATTTCATCCTAGATCTACAAAAACAAACACTTATTATTGATAGCTTTTATTCAAATTTACTGAATTATTCATGAAACGCTAATGATCCCATTGCACTAGCCTGAAGCCAAAAATAAATTTCATTTGTTCAGAGATATAAGGAAAAGAAATTCCATTTCTTCCTTTCATTTCATAAGGTGGAGCTATGATGATGAAGTAAGGTGGAAAGATCACTTTTGAAGAAAAAAGCTCATAACTTTTAAGCAATTGCAACTCAGGGGATCTTTCCAACGAGATGTCATACGCATATTTTAAAAGGGAGTCGAAGTTAGAGGAAGAAAATCACTCTTCAGCCCATAACTTTTAAGCAATTGCAGCTATCGAAAAACTTCCAGTTAAAAAGTTGTTCTTTAAGAACAGGCGATAATTCCTTTTAATTTAAATTATATATGTATATGTAATAATCTCGCTTAATTTTTGTAAAATTCTAATATATATTTTGCAAAAGGTCACCAATGTATTCCAAAATCCTTTCTTAAATATAGTTTCTTTTTATTTCCCACCTTCAGAGTATATTAAATCTGGTTTTGCCCGTATTTTTACTAAGAAGATATTTAATCGTTTCCACGCTTTTGCCGAATATAAATCCATAGATTCAGCGTCTTTTGGCTAGAATATTCCTAAAACACTTAAGTAATTTACTAAAAAATAGCTAATATTCCACTTCACTCTGTCACGTGTCTATATGTTAATCCCTACCTGAAAATACGAAGTCATATCTTCTGTTCTCTTTTGACTTGAAAACTTAAACTGCAGATACATATATAAATATAACATGTAATCATCCTCTAACAGTTTTTATTTAAATTCTAATATTATATTTTTAAATCTTCATCATTTAAAATCACTTTTCTAAACTCCTTTTCTGGTTCTTTTCCCACGCTGGAGGTATATTAAATATCTCATTTGGCATATTTGTACTAAAGAATACTTAATTGCTTTCTACGTGCCGACAAGAAAATCATGACGGCGTCTCTTTATTTTTTCAAACTTTTTTTTTACCGCAAACGCCTACGTAACTTAACAAAAATACCCAATATTCCCTTCACTTTGATCACGTGTCCATATATTCATATCCGAGAATACAGGATTTTCGGTGCCTCTCGCTTGTAACCTAAACGGAATGCACATTAATCCACCACTCTATCGATAATAAAAAGAAATTTGTTAATTACTCGACCTATGTTTTATTCAACATTTTGCAATAGCAGAAAAGCATTTCATATATATAGATATATATATAAAGCTCTAAGTTACGTGGCACAGTAAAGTCAATTTCTCTTTTGTAAAACTGACAATGTTGATCGGGGTTGTTTACAAAACAAATCGGTAGCATCCTCTGTCATTAGGCATAACTTCATAGTCTTGGACGTTACTATATTCGCTCTGGTGTATAATCAATTTTCTTCTTGGAAAAAAAGGAGTTTAAAATGAAAAGAATTCACAATATTTCCTACATTGCCTTAATGAAACTTTGGGTAAATGATCAAAAAATCAATAGAAATGAAGCAGATATTAAGATAATTCGAGCCAGAAAACATTTAGATCCTTTAAAATAGTTTTTTAAGTCAGCTAAGATAAAGTCGTGTCAATTCTGAAATTGAGGTGGGTATCATGGAACACTTTGTGAACATTGTGCATTGTACTTTTCTGCCGCACACCACAATGGGCTTTTTCATTGTCTTGACGGATTTTTTTTGGGCCTTCGAGATCATACATTTGTCTAAGAAAGCGTCAGGAAATCATGACGAGGCAGTGTATTCGAGCGTAGATGCTCTGCGCGGAATATTAATTTTAAATTATCTTCCTATCATCAATTGTAAAGGGAGTTCTAGAAAGGAAAATTTCAACACTCCACGTTTCCACCACTTTGATCAGGGTGCCTTCACGAGAATTGGTTGATGTATATAAATTTTACATATTTCTCTGAAATATTTTATCTTACAATAAGAATGAAAGAACTTCCTTAAAATGCCAAAAATAAAGACGTTTATACCAAACAATTCATACCAATGGCTTCGTGTTCTCCACCATGAATCCTCTAAGTATGAAAATTAATCCAAAATAAAACACGCGTCGTAATGGCTTGATCTAGAGCTCGTCATAATAATCTTCGCATTAAATTGAAGCCATAAAAGAATAAAAAGGACAACAAAAGTAAAAAATATTGTTGTTCCTTTCTTCTTGTTGTTAAAAAAATTCTGAAAGACTTGGGAGGTAATTTAAGAGGAATTTCTTACTCCGCGATCTTCACACTATTTCGATAAGGTAAGGTGCATTAAGAAAAGATTACACCGTCTCAAGTAGAGTTAAAAAACATGGTACAATCTAAAAGTTCAGACATCAACTTATTTTGCCTTTTTTGAATTACTACCTCTTATCAATCTCTTCTTCTTTTCTGCTTTCTTTTTTTTATCATTTTGCCGGAGGTGGAAGAAAACCTCAAATCTGCATTTTCATGATTATTGAAAAAGGAAAAAAACGCTTATTTTAACTTTGATGAAACTAGTAATTTTACCCTCCAGAGTTCTAGTGAAAATGAAATTAAATAATTGGATGGCGGGAGAAAACGCTACCATGTTGGTGGCAGTTTTTGGATGGGAGAATCAACATCATAGTGCATGGTCTATAAACTCATCAAGCCTTTGTAAAATCACTTCCTCCGTAAATTGAAAGCATAAGATAAAAAGGACTAGCAAAAATAAAAAACATTGTAGTTCCCTTTCTGCTTGTTGTTAAATAAAATTCTATGAAAGAAGACTTGGAAGACTAATTTAGAGATTTCCTTCCTCCGCAATCTTCGAGGAAAGATATAAGAAAATCAGAAAAATAATTTAAAAATTAAATTATAACTAGATATTTTATTACAATTCATTACTTAAAAACAGTACCGACAAAATAGAAATTTTTTACAAAATCCTTTCTTTCTCTAATCAAAAAATGTAGACTAGTGAACAGTAATAAATCATTAAATTTTCAAAATTAGTGTAAAGCGAAGAGAATGGTCATAGTGAAAAATATAAACTCAATGTACAAGTTAAAATGAATTTAAGAAGACATTTCTAGAAAAGAAAGATTCCAAAACAACAATAACATATTTCAAGTTTCGAAACATATTATTACGTTTGTCAAATTATATTTTATGTCTTGATCCTCACGAATATATACTTTTCATAGTTCGAGAGGATTCTAAAAATTTTCTGAATTATTTCGTCTCTTTATGAATAATAACACTTCGCTTAAAATACTAAAAGAAAATGTTTACGCTAGAAAAATTAATTGGTTTCTATTTTGATTTCTCTTTTTCGAGAAAATTTCTTAATCGAAATTAATCTTAACATTTGTAATTGGATGGTCACACTCAAACTCATTAAGAAGCGCTAAAACAATCACTTCCTCTCATAAATTGAAAGCCTCTGAAAATTAAAAGTACTTAACAAAAGTAATAACAAAATTGCAGTTTTCAACAGATGTCTGTTGTTAGAAATAAAATTCTAATATCAGAAGACTTGAAAGGATAATTTAAGAGGGAATTTCCTTTACATCGCAATCTTCGCAATTTATAAGGTAGGAGTGCAAAAGCAAAAGATTACACCGTCTCAGTGGAGGTAAAAACATGATACATTCAAAGTTCAAAGGCACTCCAACATTTTTTGCATTTTTGTGAACTACTACTACTTCTTATCAATTCTCTTCACTTTTGGTTTTACATTTTGTCTTTAACCAGAAGAGTCATGGATATGAAGGTTAATGTACTTTGGAAATCTTGTTAAAAAAATCAAATATAAAAAAATAACATACCTAGCGCCATCTATGTAGAAAAATTCGAGACAATTAACAGACGAATAAAGATGTTCAAACTTTTAAATAAGTTATTGATGTTGAGAAGTACTTAGACTGTGCAAATCCATTAAAGTTTCTGTTAACTGCCTATTCGGTTATCCCATACAGCCCTGGTCGGACGATGACGATTAATCGAAATTTTACTTACTGTATTTTAATCATCAGAAAAGATTTTGATTTACATTTCCTTGGAGTCAGATCAAGCATTTTTTTTTTGAATTAGGTGCTGTTACGTTCTTGAACACAATAGTTCAAACGGAATCAAATATATTGATGAAACCCTGCATATTCTTAGCACAAATATTGCAGATCTATATTACATGTTCGACAAAATATCCATGGTAAGACTATCTGTCGATATGAGTGCAATCAATAGCAGAATCACAGAAGTTAGATAGATTAAATATGCCATGTGCTCTAGTCGAGAATAATTATAAATATATATAAAATTTTCGAATAAAGAGTCCATTCAGAATATTATTTCATTCTTCTATTTAGTGTGGAAGTCTACGAGAAAATCAAAGCGAGAGAACATTCCTACTTATTACTGCAAGCTTCAACCTGATATTGAATACTTTCGATATGGGACTTTTTCACACCCGCGCAAAGGGAGCGTTTTTTACGCTTGAAACGCCATATACAATATACAGCCTTCTGTCTTCCCTTAAGTTGAAATGAGGTAAAACTATGCTTGCTCCCTTTAAGATTTTTTATTGAACAAATAAGAAGTGTTTTCAAAATCTTTTATTTATTTTATTGGAAAGTAGCTTAAAATTATATGAAACACCCTTTGCTCATCCAGCGTAAGGTTTATTTTCAGTTAGCAGGTGAACATGTGGGATGGAAGATAATGCCTGGTTGTTTATGTTTTGGAGAAGAAACAAATTGGATTCAGAACATTATTTACTTCTAAAATGCAGAGTTTTCAGGTACGAAAACTTATAAGCTAGAAAACAGTACAAATTAATGTTGAAGGTGATGTAAAGTTATATAATTCTGGATGTAATACAACAGTCAGCTGGTATATGTCTTATAGGCTTTTACAAAAAATTCTTGGGAGAAAACTCTCTCTTTAAAACGGTAGAATTATGCTGAAAAACAAAGTGAATTAAGCCCTAAATTTATTGCAACTAAAGGAAAAATAGCATAATTTTTGTATATGGATTTTTTAAAAAACGATTGATTTCCCCTACGCACCCTAAAACTTGAATATAATTTGCTATACATTGTAGGAACGATATATGTGCTCATCCTTTAGTAAAAATATAGAAAACTTATGCATGTAAAACTTACTTTTTCCTATGTGTTTACAATGCAGCTGAAATAATAATAACATAATATCCATTAAACTTTTTCTTTAAATATTCGTTCTGCATAACTAGAACTGTTTGCATGGATCAATAGCAATACGTAACT
>BGPR01018708.1:0-30420 GCA_013235015.1 Araneus ventricosus | reverse complement strand
GCAACTGGACGGATGTTATCCAAATTCTGTCCTGTGGCTCCATCTCAACAAAATGCCTCTAAAAATTCATGTGTTGTACAGTTTTATAGTTTTTTCTTGCAAATTACTCCCATAATTCTTTATGACGGAATTTTTGGAGACATTTTATATGGAACAGCTTTTGACAGTGATAGTAGTGTATTAAGGTTAAATGAGAATACTTGAAGCAAGCTTACAAATGTGACTTACGGAACATCAATGGTTTTATGCTGATGTGCTACTGAAGTTTATGTGAATATGGATAATTTTTGTGATCCATTGTATGAACGAATTTAAAATATGAGAATTATTACGTTGCGCAACCGGACGGATGTTATCCAAATTCTGTCCTGTGTCTCCATCTCAACAAAATGTCTCTAAAAATTCATATGCCGTACAGTTTTATATTTTTTCTTGTAAATTACTCCCATACTTCTTTACGAAGGAATTTTTTTGGAGATATTTTATATGGAACAACTTATGACGGTGATAGTAGCATATTAAGGTTAAATGAGAATACTTGAAGCAAGCATACAAATGTGACTTTAAGGAACTGAAATTATATTTACATCACTTAATGACAAGTCTGAAATATAGATCTGGGTACATATGTGTAAAACAAAACATTTAATGTATGGAATTTAATACAAAATTCCTAACAAATAATCATGTTATTTACGGGTTGTTATGTGAAAGAAAAATTAAAGAGGGTCTGTCTTAGAATTTGTGGGATACATTGAGGTTTCCTTTAAGGGCTTTTTAAAATTTTAACTTACTATCATATATAAATAAAGCATGCCTGTCTTGAAAACATCTTTTGAAGTACACTTTGAATTTAATTATTTTAGAACACAGAATAATATCAATTCGTCGTTGCAAAAATTCGTTTCCGAAGTTTCAATATAGTTCTCTTTTCCTGAATGCAGATTCCTATTTTGTTCTATCGGCACAATAGGTCTTGTTCCACTTCAAGAAATTCACATCAATCAACTCGTTCTATATAAAGTACTAACCTCAATTACTTCAACGCAAAATGTGACAATTATTGCCTATCTTCAATACTACGCCAAAACTAGAATCTGTCACAGTAACTTATTGCAAGTTCGTGGTTTTGCCTTGGGATAGACTATACATTCTTATGATATCGCAACTTTGAAAATCTTGTTTTAGAATTTCCATGTGATTGCAATCGTATCGTCGCCGAATTGTTTTGTCCATTTTCAATAGATGAAGCATATTTAATGGACGTTCCTTCGGATGGCTGCTGCGTGAATGCGGCGTAGCAATGCTTCTGTTTCGGGATACATATCCTTTGGGTCGTCAAGATGTCTTCTTCGCCTACCGAACATGTTTGAGAGAGACGCGAGAGGTAACAAAGCAGCTGCTGCTGGTGCAACGAAAGGTAGCAGACCATAGCTGCTAAGGCAAGCGGATCCCCATCCTCCCAACACAGATTCGAGTCCTGGCAAACCTTTAACTATTGATCCTGCGGAAAAGAAGATTATCAAAATAATTCAACAAACAGAACCTTAAATAACTCAAATACAGTAAACTCATATTGTTACAAATCTTTTATTTACAGATGAATATATTTAGTCGAATTAAATGAGTTGTCCAGAAACGACTACCATTAGTCAATCCTAATTTTAATTCTTTTTTGAAGAAGCTTTTTAAATCCGGGAGGGAGAATATTAGAAAAATCAAAGTGTAACTTTCTGGGGAAGAGGAAGGTAAGAAAATAAATGCAAAAATTGTTTCATTATGGCGGAAATAATTCGCCTGTTTGAATTTCCTTTCTATTTTCAGTGTAAAGGGAGTATGGGAAAGTAATTCAACCCCTCTTTTGAGCTGGATAGCTTATCGAACTCGACCGAGATTTTCACTATCATACAACATATCATGTTGGTTAAATTTCAGTACAATTACTCCAGTTATCGTGTTCACAAGATAACATGGTAGCATTATACATGCATATATATATGAAATGTTTTCGTTGTTGCAGTCATAAAACAGCCAGTTGTTAACAATTTGCTTTATTGAAATATTTTGGAGAGTGGCGGACATACCAACATCTTAGTTGAAGTTTTAAGTAAAAGCGTACACAGAAAATCGATTCTCTCAGATAAGGGAATAACAATATAACACGTGATCAAAGTAGGGAATATTGGCTATTTTAATATGATAATACATTAACAAATTTATAAATTGATTAAATTAATTAAATAATAAAATTCATAGTATTATATATAAGAAATGCGGCTATTCATAATATAATACAGAAGCAAAAGTGGAATAAACTAAACAAAAATTAAATGAAACAAAAGAAAGAAAAACGTAAGAACGAAAAAAAAACAATAATTTAGAATATCTAAGAACAATGACAATACATCTTTAATCATTGAAAGCAACAGCCTCAAGTTATTGCATCAACAGAAGGTTGAAACGATAATATTTAAAACATAAAAATATATAAAAATGAATTTCGGAAGTAAAATTGTTAAAGGAAGAAATGAATAGGAATCGAATGGTAGACTTTATCAGAAGACCACTCTATAAAGATTCAAACTTGAACAAGATTTTCTGTCAAGGGTAAGATTATAAATCAAAATTATTATACCCGTACAAATGGCTATTTTAATATATTACGTAAGCATGTTAGGAAGATGCATGTCGTCAAGGTCATGATTTTGCGTTTGTGCGCGTGTGGAGTACAATATTCTTTTAGTAATAAATATGCCAAGACTGAGGGTGTCTTTTTTATCAGGCAGATAGAACGAAACAGGTTTAAGAAGAATGATTTTAGATAGATTAAGACTTTAAAATATACTAGCTTCCATGGCCCGGCGTTGCACGGGCAATCTTGGGCATAATGGGATGTTGGGCGGAAGAGGTGGATCGTGAGGCCCTTGGGATCCATATTTTCATATGCCCGGCTCCATTTTTTTCAACAAATATTGTATCCCCTTACTTTCGCCAACAAATGTAAATATTCTTTCAAATCCCAGTCTTTTTATAATTTTCTTATACCCGCCTCAGTTTATTTTTTTACACATATTGTCGCTAACGTAAACGTTACGTTCCCCAGAAACTTAAAATCTTTGAATCACTATATTGTTTAGTAAAATTTTTAAATCCAACCTTTTTGAGTAGCTTATAGTTAATAACCCAGCATTTCTCGGAATCCATGTTGCATGCCCACTCTATTTCCCCCTACAAATATTGTCACTAAGCTTCCCCAACAAACGTAAATCTGTTTTGAATCCTCTCTTGTTGGATTAAAACTTTCAGTTCTAGCCTTTTTATTACCTTAAAGCAGTTTGGT
Organism: Araneus ventricosus; assembly: GCA_013235015.1. Taxonomy (NCBI): domain Eukaryota; kingdom Metazoa; phylum Arthropoda; class Arachnida; order Araneae; family Araneidae; genus Araneus; species Araneus ventricosus. The sequence continues at coordinate 27,080 of BGPR01018708.1, read as the reverse complement.
TTGAATGAAAACGCGAGAATTCTTATGCTTATAAATTAAAACAGATTAGCATGATATTTGTTTTGCAAAAGAAAAAATAAAACGAATAATAATAATAAAAAACGGATAAAAATGAATAAATATTTTCCCCCAACAAACGTAATGTTGCGAAACACCGTATGACAAAAAAAAAAGAAAGAAAAATGCAGGAAAACGATTTTTTTCAGTTTTTAATAAATTCAAACACAGAAGAACACAGAAGATCGCTCAAAAGGAAATACCAACTTCCGTTAAATAAATTTAAAAAATGCAACACCGGATGCGAAAACTAATAATAGGGAAAAAAAGAATCCGCCGTGAATGAATTCACCATTCTGCCAATAGATGGCAGCACGTCAATTCATTCATTTTGACGTTTTTAATTAATATCTTTTTAACTAATTGTAATTTCGGATTTTAAATGGCCGAAATGGATTCCTTGGATTATTCCCCATCTTTTGGTACTTTCCGCGTGCTTCTCCGTTCAGCGGTTCGTGAGGAGATAGCCGGACATACATACATACATACATACGTTTGTTTACCTTCGAATTTTAATAGGATAGATAATATTAGAATTTGAAATAAAAATTAAGCGAGATTATTACATATATATATTATATACTAAAGTCTTAATCTATTCCAAAATCACTTTACTTAAACTCCAGTTTCGTTCTATTTCCCGCGCTGGAGGTATATTAAATCTCTCATTTTGGCATATTTATTACTAAAAGAATATTTTAATTGCTTTCACGTACCCACCGAAAATCATGACGCGTCTCCTTGGCGCTAGGCTTTTTCCCTTAAAACTCTTACGTAATTTATTAAAAATAGCCAATATTCCCTTCACTTTGATCACGTGTTATATTGTTATTCCCTTATCTGAGAGAATCAGGGATTTTCTGTACACACTTTTACAAAAAACTTCAACTAAGATGTTGGTATGCCCGCCACTCTCCAAAATATTTTTATAATGAAGGAAAATTGATTAACAACTCGGCTGTTTTATGACTGCAACAACGAAAACATTTTATATATATATTTCAGAAATTTTCCGGACATCACGTCATGAGAACCATTGCAATAGGTAGACTTACTATAAGGAATCTACCTAATAAGAGGGCGGTCTGAATAGCGGATGCATATCTGTACAATTTTACATTGTGTCGTTGGCTAGGACCGAATAAGCGAAAGAAAGGTGAGGATTCAAGTTCATTTTAGCGTTTACGAATCAATGCAAGAAGACAATATTTGTGTTCTACTGAATTTAATATACGTTTTCTGCCTGTTAAATAATTAAAAATGTCGTAGACTTTTACAGTGTAAATAAAAGTCTTCCAGAGAAGTTTTATTTTAACTGAGCGCTTATACGAACACATTGTCATATGAAAACTAAAAACGGCGAATTCTCTTTTCCTTTGAGAACTGACATTTTTAATGGTGCAAACAATAAGGTCTCCTGTACATTTTATTATTTAAAATGTATATCATATTTTAAATTTATGGACCTTTCTCTCTCTCATCACTTACGGACTGTTCTAGTTCAGAATGATTACAATACTGTTACGAACTTGGAATGTCGTTTCCCATCAATGTTAACCTTATGGTTGAGAAGAGAGTTTTACAGGGGTACTTAGGGAATGCCGTTGGCGGCTAGACTTAAACCCCTGACTTTGGCGACAAAATAAAGGTCCTCAAAAATACTAGAATCTCCTCGATATCTCTATTAGGAGCGAAGATATACAGAATGTACTAGATGATTCCATGTGACGTCACACCCTGACGGAAGAGCTATAAATAGCACAGGAGCCCCACGCGGGGATGAATCGTCTTTGGACTTTGAACGTGTTGATCGACTGGAATCGTCTCTGGAGTTTCATCCGCAGTGCCAGCTAGTAAGCTGAAGACGCCGAGGGGTACTGAAAGTGTTTTTGCTTTTATTATTTGTATTTTCTGTTTGTTTGTGTTGCTAATTTATGCAAGTGCTCATTTTCTTGTTACCTGCGTTTCGTGTTTCCCGGATTGTTCGAGAATAAAGTGTTATTCTCCGTTATCCTGCTTGTTGGACACTTTTCACCGTATATTCACCTGGAAGATTTTCATATCAATACAAATGAGGTTTGCTAGGAGCTATCTTAGTGATTACTTTCATTCTTAAATGTCTGAGAACGTAGTATTTCGAAACTTGTATGGATACGACGTACGTACGTACGAAGATTTTAAGTGCCGAGATTTTGAACTCATAATAATTCTAGTGCCGAACTACCACATTTTTAAAGAAATACTATCCCGTGCATATTCAATCATTTGAGTTTTTCAAAAAGGTTTAAAAAGAATGGATGTCCTAGGAACGGTACGCTTGAATAAAATATAAGAATATACATTACAGATATATTACAAAAATGGAACGAAAGACATTTATAGGAAAGAAGTGTCCTATAAAGCAGAAGTTCCCAACCTGTGGTATTCATGGGATCTATTCTGGTACCTTCGGTTGGGTTGGGAGACGTCACTTTTCCCGTTGTTAATGTGCGGAAAAAGTGACGTCTCCCAATCCAACCGGGGGTACCAGAATAGACCCGCATGTCCCTGGGAGTACGCGGAGGACCAGTCAGGGGTACGCAAAATTAGTGTTAATAACAGCGGAAATCACAAAACTTAAGAGATTAAAATGAAAAAAATAATTCATAGAATTTTGTTTCCTCAAGTTCAGATGAAAAGGGAAAGCTTACTGCGTACTTTCCTGAAAGAAGAGTAACAGGAAAAAGTGTTAAAACAATAAGAGATTCACAGAACTTGTAGAAAGACCTTTCTTGTCTTATTCACATATTAGTAACAAATTGGGGAAGTAAGCTTGACGCAGTTACAGACATGATATTATATTTGTCTTCATATGAATTTAATTTTATAAAACTCAACTCATGAACAATCTCAAGGATCGTATGGAATTGTCATTCATTTGAATAATTTATCATCGCGAGGAGTCATTATTAGCTGTCATTATAAGTTAATGCGAAATTCATTGAATGCTGTTTTAATTTGTTATGATATGGAACTACAGTAATCTCTCACTTATGCGCGGGTGTAGGGGACAGCGGAAAAAAAACGCGCATAAGTGAAAAATAACAAAAGGAAGCTTAAAAGTGAAACATCAATACAGTGTACATCTATTGTTAATTAATACTATGCATATACTACTGAAAAATGTAAATAAGATTAGTTTAAAAATGCAAATACGTGTAAAACTTCCGTTAATTATTTTTAAGAGCACAAAGAAAATGGAAATGATCCAGATTTTTAAAAATCTCTCTCAGTGTCGATTCTGGGACATTAAAATGCTCCGCTATAGCTTTTTTGGAGGTGCAAGGATTTTCTTCGATTTTTTAATAACATCCATTTTAAACGAATGCGACAATTTGGTTCTTTTCGCCATTTTAAAGCGTAACCATAACTCCACAGATGATTCTTTCGTTAGAGATCAATGCCACATGCTACGTACCGTACTAACCTCTCTAACTGGCTGCTGTATAAATGCGACTTTTACTGACGTCAATCACAAGAACCCCTACATTCACCCCTGTGTGTAAGTTAGAGGAATGTGTTCCTGGAATTTGAACAATAGAGTAAGGGCGAGGGAATGCACTCCTAGAAGCAGAACAAAAAGGGTTTTTGTTCTGCTTCTAGAAATTTTTGCGATGCGCATAAGTGAGAGGTGCTTTTTCAGTGCGGCGCATAAATGAATAAGAGTTATCATTGTTTTCCTATACCCCTGGCCAGGACCGCGGAAAAAACGCGCATAAGTGAAAAACGCGCATAAAAGAGAGCGCGTATAAGTGAGAGGTCACTGTAATACTATTTTAAAGAATGGGATAAAATCGAAAATCAACGCTATTCAGTTAATTCGAGTCTGATTGTTAAGAAAAAGCAAGACCATAAAAATATCATTAAAAACTTCTTTTCGTGGAGGGATAGTTGGGGGTATGACAGTAGGAGGTGCTGAAAAATAAAAAGCCTCATTAAAGGGTGCTTTGTTCGATTGAACATCTTAAGTGATAATGAAGACTTTTAATTGCATAGAATTAAATTCTTATTATCAGATGACATCATTTTATCAACTGATAATCATTTACTTAAGTTTCAATTAATTTTCTACATTCTTCGACTGGATATTAATATAGTCTACAATAACTCTTAATAGTGTTTAGTTATTTATTATTCTTCCGCGTGATCACCTAAATATTACTATAGCCTTGAATAAATTTTAATAGGTATTTATTTTTATTCATTAGTAAATGTTGTTACAAATTAAAGAAAATACAAAAATCAGATAATTGCTGGCTATCTTTTTTTTACTTTTTTGCTTTAACATTTCAAGCCAGAAAGTCTAAAAAAATCAAATTTGTAATACTTCCAAACAAGGGCATTTGATAAAGGCTTTTATAAGTGTATTTGTTTATTTCTTTTCATATTTAATATAATTTCCTGGGGATATTTTACTTCATTTTGTAGCGGTTACAATTCACTGCCTTCTCCTTTTTACGGTAGGTGGCGCTACTGGAGCCATCCTTTTTCCTATGATGCCTCTCTCTCATTATAGTCTGCATACTTGTCTTTTGTTGTTGTCTGTTTTCGTTGTTTTTCTTTAATGTTCTGTGCTGTGGAACGTAGCCTAATAAAAAATGGTTCCTAAAATTGAATGGATTCTTCAGCGGCATTCCTCATAAACATGAGTCTCGTCCCTCTACAATTTTAATTTGTTGTTATATTTATAAGTAACCCAGCTTAAAAAAAGCTGTTTTATGCTATTGAACTTATATTGAGCATTTTTCCATAAATTAAAAAAAAATATGCTCGGATATTATGGAAAAGACAGATACTGCCGATTACTAGAAACATCGAAAAGCATCTTATATCGTATTACCTGCTGCGAATATCTGAAAAAAGATAGCCTTTATTTTTAAAATAAGCCTTTAATTATGCAGTTTCCATATTATAGATTTTCTTTCAAAAACGCATATTTAAAGATAACGGAGATAAATATCCTTGGCTATTATTATTAAACATCTTAATATTACTTTATAACAAACGTGAATAATGATGAATATCCCGGAAATGTTATTGCTGTCACGTTTCTTCCGCATTTTTTTGTAGGGGAAAAAGTCCTTGCCACAAAATCAATGACCTTCTGATATTGATAAGTTACAAAGATAAGTAAAAAAACTGATAACACTCACCAGCGGGACGCCTTGAAAACTGAAAATGTAGGGGTGTCCTATGTTCAGTTTCATTTGAATTGCTTGCCAAAATGCAGTTTAAACTGGCGATAATTATATAAGGAACTAATTTAAATGAAAAAAACACAGTATATAAATTTAATATATTTTGTGCTGGAAATTTAAATAGAATGAAAAATAACAATTCCTTAAGAAAACAATAGATTATTTTTCCATAATACCAGGGCTTCTTAAACTGTTTGTGACGACCCCGAGCAGGGTTTGAGTAGAACAACCATGGTATTGCAAAAGACTTCAAAGGGCAATTTTCTTTTAGAATATTCAAAAGTTGTGTGCAAAATAGTAAAAAAATAATATTGGAGGAAAAAATTATGAGTAGAATTTGCCGAAAATCTATTTCAAGTTGAATTCCATCCTGCTTATCATTAATTAATGCTTAGTTTCCGTATTATGTCTCTATTTTGGCGCCGCTACGAAATTCTAGAACAAAAATGTGGTCTCAAAATTTTTTTCCACCCGAAATGGGATCACGACTGGTATTATTTTTTAGAACATTCAAAAGTTGTGTGCAAAGTAGTAAAAATATAATATTGGAAAAAAAATTATATATAGAATTTGCTGAAAATCTATTTCAAGTTGAATTCCATTCTGCTTATCATTAATTAATGCTTATGTTTCGGTATTATGACTCTATTTTGGCGCCGCTACGAAATTCTAGAACAAAAATGTGGTGTCAAAATTTTTTTACGCCCGAAAAGGGGTCGCAACTGAAAAAGTTTAAGAAGCCCTAGGTTATGTTTACAGAGAATAAAATAATTAGTCATTATTAATTTTCTAAAAACTATACTTTTGTACTCTACAAAAATGTCTTAAATTTATTGGCTAACAGCAGCTTCAGAGAATTTTAAACTCATAGTTTAGCTCAAAATATTTATTTCCCAGAAAAGAAAATTTCAATATGAATGTCATATTTGCACAGATGTTTCGAAAGATCGTTTGTCTTCCTCTAAACACTAAAATTAAACAAACAAATTATAAAATAGTTCTTAAAATCTTTTTTCCTTTTATAGTAAGTATTTTTAGGAATTCCATAATACATTCTAGCCACTAATGCACTTTCAAAGCATAAAACTGTAGTTTTGAACTCTGGAGTTATATAATCTAACAAGCATTTTGTATTTCACGGACAGAGATTTTTATTTCTTCTCTTGAAATATTATTCACTCGTATTTTTTTATATATTTGTATTCCTTTATTTATTTATTGCCTTCTGACAACCTTCTCCTTTATCTTTTTTTATTTTTATATTTCAAGATAACTTCCGGGATTAATCTTTACAATGTCAGGTAAATAGATAAAATACTTGAATTTCTGAATCTAAAATGTACTGAGATTTGTGATGGGAATTTTGAAAATGTAATGTTTCATTTCAAACATTATTTGATATTCGAAAAATAACTGTAATAAATATTGCTATAGATTATAAATTGATTTTAAGTATCTGGTAAAAATTTTTATTGGAACATAATATTAACTTAAATTTATGAACAGAACGGTAACTGCTTATATTTAAAAACTAGCTGTTATGCCCGGCATTGTTCTAGATTAAAATACTTTCATGTCTAATATTTTTGATGTAAAAACTACTTTTTTTTGTATAGAAAATTATAATACTCAAAATTCTTTTATCGTCTGAAACTCTTTTTAATTAAAATAAGAATATGAATTGAAACAGACGATTTTTAAAACCTCCGATGGTTAATTTTCTTCATAAGTTATTATTATTTGCTGCATTTGTACTTCAAGTTTTATTCATAAATCTTGCTGTACAAGAAAGATTACGTTTACAGATGTTTTTACAGATGTTTTTGGACAATTAATTAGATAGCAAAGTTTTCATTAAGAAAAGGCTTTAAAATAAATATGAATAAAAAAATAATAAAATTAGTCTTCATCCAGAATTCTACTAATGTGATCTAGCAACAGTTCTTCTTATGTATTCTTGTTCTTCACTAATAAAAAAAAGTGTTACAAAATGTGAATTTCATAAACAATTTAATTTTTGAAAAATTATTAAAATTAGGGCAACGAATTGAACAGAAATGAAACTTGTGTCATGAAAATATAATTTTTTAAACTTTTAACATGGTGTAAAAATAGTTTTTGTGAGATAATACATATTTTCGAAAAATATCACGGATAATGCCAAAATCTTGCTTAATTTCCAATTAGTTGAAATTTTAATTACCTTTGAAGCTTTGAAAAGTTGTCGGTGATCTTTTTCTTCTAATATAAAACATATTTATAAAATAAGCAAAAATTTCAGGGAAAAAGGTAAATTAGTTCAAAGTCTCACCGTTGCCTAGTAACGGAGTAGCTATAAATTTGCGTTATTTCAAAATCGTCTGCATGCAATCAATTATTTATTAAGTTAAAAATTAATAAAAATTGAAAGAAAATGTCACAGATATAAAATTGGTGTCATTAAAAAGGTAAAATTTTGAACTTTAAGATGGCATAAAAATATTTTTCGGTGGCAATTTGCTCCGAACTTACAGCGGAAAAACGGTTTCGGTTAATTTCTAATTAACTGACTGTTTAAAACTTTGCGCTTTGAAAAGTTGACTTTTATCTTCCCCTTGTCTTAAATAATAAGTGTACATAGTTTGGTTGAAAACGGTGCAATGGTTTAGGAGGAGATGTGGAACATACATACAAACATACAATGGCTTTTTTATATTAAGATATGCTCTCACTTTCGATTTTAGAAATATTTTTACACTGCATAAAATAGCTGGTTGCGGTACTCCTTTCTTGAATGATAGCAAATATGATAAAGGCAATATTTGTTAACATATATGTTAGTCGTGCATTAATATAATATGATTCAGAATAACGAAATGGAAAAGTATCACCTGACAAAATAAAAAGAGTAGCAACATTGAAGACTGTATGAAATATAACTTATTTGTTCTAAATTTAACATGTCAAAAATTTTTAAGCATGTCGTCACACAAATTTAATTTCTAAAGCCGCAAAAACATTTTATTGATGATATTTAGTAACTAATATATCTTGGTCAAAATTTTTTTAAAAAAAATGCGATGTCTTTTTCCAAAGGAATCGATTCATGCTCATGTGATGCATGCGACGTACATCATGTGATGTCGGTGGAGGCGATTGGTTTGAGAAAAGTGAGGGGGCAAAAAATTTATAGACATCTAAAAAAAGAAACGGTAGTAAAGGGGGCTGTAATATTCGTAACGAATAAAGAATGCATATTTGTAGAATTATTAAAATATTTAAAGAAAAGAAATTAATTAGATAAAAATATAGTTTGGCTGAAAAAAATTAATTTAAAAATATCGTTTGGCTGAAAAAGAAATTAATTAAAAATCTCCTTTGGCATAATTCTTTTCTAAAGGTTATAAAAATAGTGTAGCAACGATATATTTGTCTTTTGCTAACGTTGCCTAGCAACGGAAAAGAATAATGATGATTGAAGATGGAATTCGATGTAAGTGTATGTGTTTGTCTTACGTGTTTGTGCTGTGGAAGACGTCCAATAAACATAATATTTTTGATGAAGAAGGCTCCACGATTATTCATGCTATGCTGAAATACATCACAGGGAGTAGACAATAAAATTTAAAAATTTAGTTACAGAATTAGCTAATTTTCACGACCATTATTGTTTTTTTGTAATTCCTAGTTTTAGAGTTTTAGACAGCTAAAATGAAATAAAAATTTAATTTCTTCCTAAAAAAGTAGGGGGCGACTGCCCCCGCTCGCCCCCCCCCCCCCGACTCATTGCCGCTGTGTGATGTTAGGAGTCGTTAGGAAAAGATCAACTCCATTGGTCTTCTATCCTTAACAGAAGAGCTGATACATCTTTATCGAATTAATATGATATTTGTTGGTGTCAAAAATTCACGACACTCAACAGATTTTTCTAAAATTTGAAAAAAAATTAATATCTGTCAGAGCAGGCTATGTTTGGAATCTCCGCATTAAAGAATAATTTTTAATTAAAACTTAAATCATAACAATTTTTTGAACATGACATTTATTTATCTCTTAATAAATACTTGCTTCCACCATCAATTACCAAAATTTGTAAGCATTTTATTTTGGTTTTAATTTGTTAAGAAACATAAAAAATTATCTAAATAAAAAAAAACTGCTAATATTTCGACGGTATTTATATTACATCATATTGATTTTAATGTTTTATTCTTGATTTTCTTATTTTTTGATTTTTAAATTTATTTATTTATTTCACTAATATCATAAAACATTTTTCTGTTCATCGATCTAATTTCCGTATCTATAGTAAAATAATATATAAACATTGCGAAGAGACAAGTAAAACCCAAAACTATAAAGCTTTCCAATGGGAACAGTGGAAAGATTTTAGCATAAGTAAAATAAGTTGTATGAAACAGATAAAACCCCAACAGAAGCTTTCCTGATGGAAACAGGAGAAAGATTTTAGCACACGCAAAGCAAAGTTGTATGAGCATCGAACTTACCTAAGAGTAACGACATGACTGCGTTGAGAATGCCTAGACGATTGAGTGCCGGGCGGAGGATACGTCCCTTATAACACCTCTAAATGTAGTTCCTGCAAGTCTTCATCGACGCAGAACAGTGGGACCTCTTCAATTTATGGTGTAACGATTTGTTTTATTCATTATTTGCGAAGCGAGAAAAGTAGCCATTCCCAGGTTAGTGGGACAAAACGACTTTTTTCTCATTAGACGCTCTGCCGACCAACGTCCTTCCGTTTGTCTTTGTGTCCTTTCCGGAACATGGGATGCTTGTTGTTTTTCTGTAACGGCAACGCCCTTGAATTCGATACAAAGTCGGGATACTTGACTTTGCATCAAAAGTAATGATGGTGATATCATGAATGGGATTGGCATCTTTGTTATAGAACGAGCAATTAATCAGAGTATAACGTTAGGAGGGATGACATGTTTTAAGTAATTAATCAAAAGAATTGCCTTTCTTTGCAATACCCTGATAAGGCGAGTTAAACTCTGAGGCTCACATTTTAAATCTTTTCATTTATCTTTTTTTGTTTGGGTAGCTTTATTCCCTTGTGTATCGCAGCGTTTTGTCTAAAGTTTCTTCTTGGTTTTTTGGGCCAAACAGGTACGAAAATGTTTGCAAGATCTTTCACTTTACTTAATACAAATGTAGCTATAATCAGATCTGAGCTGTAAATTTAAATTTTATATACCGAGATTAGATTAAATTTTATTTAGCGAGAAAAAAATTACTTGTAGAAATATATGGTTTCCCCCACGAAAAGATTTCATTAACTCTGATATTTCTGTATTAACATGTAAATAATACTTAACTTGTAAATATTACTGGAGGGAGTGTTCTCCCTTCAGCTTTCTCGTAATCTTACAAAATACGGCGTGTTTTGTATTTAGATTCTTAGTATAACTAGCAGCCTTCGGCGACCATGTCCGTAATATTAATTGTCTGTTTCTACGCTTGCAATTTAGCGAAATAAATTGTCGAATTGGTTGTTGTAGAGGTCGAGAGACCCTGCCAAAGTTTTATTTTGTGATATATCTCGAAAATAGAGGGTGGCAGGCGACCATTCACATGACATATCTAGGCGTCATAAGCTTTCAGATGTAACAAAAACTGTCGAAATCGGTCCAGCTAATGGGGCTATGAATTGGTCCTCTGGTTTTGCCGATTATTTTAAATATACAGATGAAAAGAACATAGTGCACATTTTGGACTTCTTCCATTTGACCAGTTGAGTAGGAAATTTGATGCAGATCTACAACTTAGGTTAGTTTTTGAACTATCGTGTTCACATACACATGAACAAAAATGAATAAATAAAGAGAAGGAAATCTACCCCTTTGAAAGATTTAATTCACTATTTTATACAGATCTACAGTTTTGCTGTAAAGATCATATTCTAAAATTCACCCATCTAGCTTGTTGATCTTTTAAATCATGGTGTTCGAATATGCACGAAGATACCGGTCAATAAACAGTCAACCTTTAACTGATTTAGCCCAAAATCTGATACAGATTTACAATTCTACTGATAAATTCATTGGTCAATTTTAATGCTTCTCACTCTTTGCGTTTTTCAATCATCTTATCCAAAATCTGACAAATATCTACAATTCTACTGATAAATTCATTGGCTAATTTTCGTGTTTCTCCCTCGTTGTGTTTTTGAATAATCTTATTCGCATGTACATGGATGGACAGACAAACTCCCGGTGTCAGATTTCGTCCAAAATTTGACAGAAGTCTACAATTTTGGTGAAACGATTGCATATCAAATTTAATCTGCCTATCTTGCATTTTTGGAGAGCAAAAGGGTTTTGTTGGACTCAGAGGTGTCTAAAACATTTATTAGAATCTGCTAATAAAATGCTCTAATAATTCTGCCAATAATTATGTTTTAATCTACAAATAAAAATAGAGTTACGACTTTGAAATTACTAAACTGTTCGTTTCTCAAGCCAATACCTAACTTTGCCTCAAAAATTGTTTTGTGTATGATAAAACATTTTTTATATGAGCAGAAAAAATGTTTTAGATTTAACAAATTGTAGAACAAGAATAAAAAAATCAATCCAAGTAGACTTCATCAAGGGTTACCTACTTAGGCATGGATTCAAAAAAAGGGAACTTTTTCTGTAGAAGCTTGACTTTCGTCAAAGGAAGCCTCTTGTAACCCGAAAGATTCCAAAAAGACAAAGAAAGAATTGATTACAAAATGTTTTATACATCCAAACAAGAACGCCAATAAGATAATTAAAAAAAGATTTAAAAAATTATTAGCCATCAGGCAAAAATGCCGTCATAAAAATAAAACATTAATTAAAGGAAAACATGCTAACTTACCCAAGCGCACGTATGTATTTATTTGGCTTTTTAATTTCATGTATTTTTTTCTATTTTTATATTTTGTATATGATGTAACTTGACATTTAACTGCGGAATTTTCAGAAAAGATCACTAAATGTGAGCTCGCTACTCATATATCTGTATTCATCAGCTTTATATTCTTTCCTTCTTTTATTTGTTTTTTGTCATAACTCAGTTATGAAACTAAATTGAATGAAAATAAGATATCTCATAATCATTATAACTGATTTCTGAAATTCTGGCGAGCATATTTATTATGTAATTTCCTTTACAGCAGAAGTAAGGTCCTAGTGATAATAGACCTCTCCACACTTCTCCCCAATCCATAGAATCCAACAAAATACATTTTCACAGTCTATGAATTTGGGCATAAGCACCAAGATAGTTAAAAAGAAAAAAAAATTTCCATGTAAATTTAATTATGGAATTTCAACATGTGTTTCATAATCAAAATAGACAAATAAGAGTAAAATACACATAGACAACTACACCAGCGATGATTGCTTTTAACGGAGTAAACGAACTCTGGGTTCACAATCTCCGATCCTGATAAGTAACACCGATGACCCTAACTTAAAAAATTGATGTAAACCTAATTAAACACATTGGTAACAGAAAACAAACGAAACAAGACATTGCAATTTGATTTTAGAAACGAATATAAATTTATTCGTTAGTCAAAAGTTTCAGCAGATCCGTCCTGAAAACTGAAATTTTATGCGCCACCAAATTAATGAGCTTGCAACCCGTTCAAGACCAGCGAAAGGAGAAACGCTTCCCTAGGCTCCGGAAGGATACGTACGCACGGGACCGGGCGATTTTTCCGTTAAGCCTAATTTCATTTAAAAACTCATGTAAAAGCATTACTGCAAGTAAATACGCTGAAATTTACAATTTATTATCATTGATACTATTTCCGAATATAATGTAATAAAATTTTCATGATATTTTAAAAAACAATTGAAGTAAAATAAAATCTACCACAAAAATACAAAATACTATCTAGCGAACTCCAAACCGCAAACGATAATTTTTACTCCAACCCCTGACCAATAAACATTCCATCCTTTCATCATGCCATCAAACGATAAAAAGAAATCCCGCGCAAAATAAATCATAGATCTCTTTGGTTGCTCAATCCTCTCCAAAGAACCGAACACGCGCAGTTGTTTACATAATCAAATAGCCCTGATACAAAACGAAAAACCCAGAACCGAAAGTACATACTTAAGGTCAATACTCTGATGCAACATTATTCGAAAAAGTATCGGTTTATACCGCCATCTAGTGCCGTTTAAAAATTCAAATAAAACTTTCAAGTTGCGATCACATATATGTGATGATGGGCTGTAGGGCACGGAAAGAGTGATCACATATATGAGACGATGGGCTGTAGGGCACGGAAAGAGTTATCACATATATGCGATGATGGTCCTGAACGGGTTTTAAACGAAACTAACACAGACGCACAGACACACATACACACACGCGCACACAAACAAAGACGCCCTCATAGAATTCGTAAAAAATAACACAAGCTAAACCATTGACTGCTGGGAATCTATGTTAGCTTCTGTTATGTCTGAGACGAAGAAATCATTTAAATTCTAGCCCGTATTACCTTTTGAAAATGCATAGTTAAAAATCCAGAGGTTCCTGCAAACATGAATAAATATGCGAGATCCGCTGTGGTATTCATCGAGATCGATGAATGATTTTGTGTCCTGTAGCTTGCCAACGGCCATACCATGCTGAGAGCACCGGTTCTCGTCTGATCACGCCAGTTAAGCAGCATCGGGTTCGGTCAGTACTTGGGATGGTGACCACCTGGGAAAACCGCGTGTTGTTGGCATCTTTTTAAATTTGTCCCATGTCCATTCAACCGGTTCGGTTGTCGTAGTGGCATCAGGCAAGGGGGCGTGGAGCGGCGTTCTGTCCTGTAACTTCCGTTCTTTTGATCCAAAGGCATACTTTCTTCTGTTCTTCTAAATGCATATATTTGCTTTTTTTTTGTAAAATCTGTGCTAAGCATTGAGACCTCTCCTACTGCAAGGAGAAATAAGCGTATCTATAATATAAAGCAGAAAATACATGTATCTGTCGGTCTGTCTGTCGGTCACAAGAACTCCTCCTAAACAATGAACCGTAGTGACATGAAATTTGCACACGACATTCTAGAGAACATTTCTAGGTCAACGGTGATATTTTGAACTTCCAGAGTTAATTAGTTCTTAAGATATTTAATTAACTAACGAAAATTAGCCGCTGTTAAGCCTAATGCTTAGACGTTTTTTGCCAATAACTTCTGAAATATTTATTAGACAACAATTATTTTTGTGCCATTTTAAAGACCAGAAAATGATCTTTTTAATGATATTAATTCCATTGCAATGAAGTGTTTTCTCTGATTGTTATAAAGGTTTTAAAAATATCTTAACGCAATTTCTAACAATACTTTTTATTCTTATAGAAATAAATTTAAGCCAAATTACTGTTTCGCGCGTGGGCTTTTGCCAGTGTTAAAGTTAATATAAGAAAATATTACTTTCTTTGAGCATAAACAACAAAGTAGACTTTTCACTTCCGGTTTCCAGTTGTCGTAGCATTAACAGCTTTTAATACGGTTGCACAGTGATCCAGTGACGTTATAGTGAATTATTCTCTCGATGTTTTGTTTAATTTTCACAAATTTTTAACTGATCCTAATGAGTGTGTGCTTAACCTTCAAGGCTATTTAGTCCGGTTTCTATCGTAGGAAGAGGAAAAAGGGAGGGAAAAAAATGATGTTCTAACGGTCTATCTGTCGCAAGAACTCCTTCTAAACGGCGAATAGTCTTGACATGAAATTTCCGCATGCCATTCTGGCGTCCGTTCCTAGATTAATTCTACTTTTTAAAATTTCAAAATAATTACTTCCTAAGATATTTAAATAAATAACGGAAATTAAGCCAATTTTCTGCGTTTTATCTCAGTGTTTCGTCAATAATTTCAGAAAAAATATATTGCACTTAGATTATTTACATACCATCTTAAAGAGCAGAAAACTATCTTTTTAATGATTTCAAATTAAATTTTATTCGTTCTTTTTCTTAATTGAATAAACATTTCAAATTTATTTCATACACAATTTGTAACAATGCTTTCTGTTATTGTAAAAAAATTGAAACCATTGATCGTTTCATGAAATCCTTCATTCCGGTATTTTTACCATTGTGAAAGTTATGATAAAAATATTGTTTTCTTTGAATGTTAACAGAAAGACAGAAATTTTATTTAGCTTTCATTTCGTAGCATACACCTCTTTCAATATGTTTGCACCACAACACAATGACGTTAATTACTCTCTTTCAGCGGTGCTTCATTTAATTTTACAAATTTTATAATGATCATAATGAGTGTGTAAAATCCTTCAAGATTGTTGATCCCACTTCCTACCGGAGGGAGAGGGCCTAAGGTGGAAAAGAAAGAACAATTTTTTCCGGTCAGTGACCAAAACACTAAAGATAATAGAATTGTTGTCCGGATAATGGCAAAAAAAAATCGACTGGAAGCTGTCTCTGCGAAACGGCCGCTGGGATTGAGGGGCATAGACTTACTTATCTTACTCAACTGTGACTTTCTGTGTCTAAGTTCTATGTGACTTTCACCTATGGCCTATGCTCTATGATCTTTCTCAGTTAAATGAAACTAAAATCAAATCAACTCAATTAAATCGATGGAAAGGACAGCTCAATTAAATCGATGGGAAGGACAGCTCAATTAAATCGATGGAAAGGACAGCTCAATTAAATCAACAATTGTTAATAATAATTAATTAAGGACAGTTAATTAATCGATTACTCAATTGTGACTTTATGTGACTACAGTAGCTCTATGTGACTTTGACCTATGACCTATGCTCGATGACCTTTCTCTGTTAAATGAATTAATCTGAATGAATTAATTAATCTGAAATGAATTAATTATTGATCTGTTAAAATCCAGTTAATATACCGCTCACAACCGATGCGTGCACTCGCGTCTGTCGCTGTGACGTCATCAAAATTCTTCGTGATTTTCACCAATTTTGCAATTCGACTGCGACTAAACCATAATTACAAATTCTAAAATTAATTTTGCAATCTTCAATGTCTACCTTTCTCTGTTACATGAATCTAAAATCAACTCTCTATGTTATTTGGTTGCGGAACTATAGCGTTTAACTTTATCCCGAAATTCGACGCAATTCAACAACTGTTGATCGATGAATAAATTGCCAAATGTAATTGGATAGTCTGCATGCGCGCGCGTCGGTCGCTGTGACGTCATCAACATTTTTAGTGATTTTCACCAACTTTGAAGCTCGATTGTGACTAAACAGTAATTCCACATTCTAAAATTATTTTTGCAATTTTCAAACGTCAACCTTTCTCTGTTGAATGAAACTAAAACTCTCTCTATTATTAGGTTGCGGAGCTATAAGCGTTTAAAAATATCACGAAAAGCGTCATAATTTTTTCCTTTCCCGACACACCATTAGACCACTATGAAGAGGCGTAAGTCTACGTCAAAATCCAAGATATGAAAGAGTTTCTGCTGCTGCCGTAGCAATGATGGGGAGGGGAAAAATGGAATACGAAGGACTACGAGATTCTTGCTAGGTGGTTCAAACTAAGGAGAAAAAAAGAAGAAGGGTGTTTTACTGCTGGTCCAAAGGGTCAGTTGATTAACGAAAGACGCTCCTGCGAAAAGCACTTTTAGTAAATTGAAAGTGTTGTAAATACTTGGACTTGAAAATATTTTTTATCCTGAGCTACGCCGGGCATATCAGCTAGTTATTAAGTGTCCTATTAAAAATAGTTATATGAACTCTTCACACCTAATCTCGTAACTTTTTTCTTTATCACGTTTCTTATCCATTATTTTCTTATCCACGTTTTCAGAACACTACTGCAAAGTTTTCTCTAACTTTGATATAAATTGGAGGAGGAGACGTGTTATTAGGATATTGTTTTTTTTAAAAAAAACTTGTTACTAATCAATATAACTCACTTGGGAAAAAAGTGAAGTTGTTCCGTTCGTCATTAGAGAAGAAAATGACGGGTCTATTCTCGTAACCCGGTTGGGTTCGGAGCGTTTCGCCTTTCGACCGCGGGACGTTAATGGCTTTTTCTCGATCGAAAGAAGGGGTCTGATTCTCGTACCTCGGTCGTTTCGAACATCTTGCTTTACGCTAGGAAGTGACGTATTTCTGCTGCGCGCGCAGCAAATCAAGCGATCGTCATGCGATATTTTTGTTTATGGTTTCAGATTCAGTTCGAGTTGTGGCAATGCGAGGATAGAACTAGGGACCTTTGGGTTCCGATCCGAATATCCTAACCACTAGACAAAAGGAATTCCCAATGTCCGGAGGCGAATATTGGATTATGAACATCACAGTAAGATGGTGGCAGTACAGTGCACTACAGGAACAACCCCCAGCTTGTTTTGATTTTATCTAAATATCAAGGAAGCGATGTGTGCTGCGTGCATAGGCGCAGATTGTAACCTCCCATTTATGTGTGTGCGCAGGCACGTGCAGGCTTTGTGCTGTGAAGTGCGTCACGGACTTTGCGCTATGAAATGGTCATAGACTTTGAATTTGGGAGAGCTTGGGTAGAAGTTGAGGTGCTGGCATCTGGTGGATGTAGAAGTAGATGGAATTTGTGGTGCTGCCATCTAGTAGTGGGACTGAAAGTAGGTGTTGCGTGTTCTTCCGGGTCACCACTGTGGCAGTACGAGGATGGAGCTGGGGACCTTTGGATTCCGATCCGAACATCCTAACCACTATACAAAAGGAATTCCCAATGTCCGGAGGCGGATGTTGGATTCGAAATATCACAGTAAGATGGTGACAGTACGGTGCACTACAGAGTTTTGAATCACCAAAGGAACTACGGCGAAGCGTACATTTGCTTCCCAATTCGAAATTATGTTGGATTATTTTGAAAAATATCCACAAATTTTAAGTGGGTAAGTTGATCGCATCTTTTCAAAAGACACCAAGGGTAAGAGGTGGGAAGATTTAACTTCTTCTCTTATAAGATGCATTATAATGCATCTTTCTTGCTTTCATAAGTCCATTGTTAAGGGGGGGATTAAACCATTTATCTTTTACAAAATATACATTTATAATAATATTATACATTTGTAGAACATAAATTGCGGTCTTTTTTCAATACATTGATGTAATTTTACCAGTTTTCTAGAGAGAGGAAAAGTAATAAACTTTTTTCCATGCGAATTATTTTAACATGAATAAATCTTATAAATTAATATTACAAACCATTTGTTTATTTTTCCAATAACATAAGAAAATAAAACATGAAAAAAGTTATTAAATTCAGCAAGTTTTCACAACATTACAACATTAAAAAAATGATATCTTTATCAAGGAACAAGAAAAATTCTTTTATTGTCAGATTTTGCAATTAATTTGTAAATATTGGACAAATTTCTTTGAATTAAAACCCAAATAAAAAAATTGTAATGATATATACGGAATGAGGAAAGTCATTCCACACTCAATGTTAAAAAAATGTTAAAATGTTACCCTAATTTAATAATAATAAGAAAATATTAAGTCATTAAATCTTTAAATGTAATTGATCTTAGTTAATTATCAACTATCATTATTGACTATCTTGATGGAGTAGTAAAAGATTTAACTACTTTTAAAGATTTAATTACTTTAGATTGTCGTATTAAATTATTAGATTAAATTATTTAAATTCGATAAAAGATTTAACTACTTTTTAAAAAATCTAAAGTAATTGATCAATTCTTCTTCAGATTGGTCAAATAGATTATTTTATAGATTATTATTTGGTCATTTATACCGATAAACCCTTTCAAAACACAATTAACGTCTTAGCAGCCTCCATTTTAAACGAAAATTTGATAAGTTCTTGCATCGAAACAACACTTCTCGCTAGCCAATAGCGTTTGCGCCAGGTACAGAGCTGTCGAGAAATCGGAATCCTTTTTTCGACCGAGCGAGATTCCAACCGGTTGGAAAAACGTGTACGAGAATCGGTTTTGTCGTTAACGGGCGGAAAAAGTGACGTCTTCCAACCCAACCGGGGGTACCAGAATAGACCCGTTATTGTAAACAGCGGAAAATGGAGGTTTTTAGATAATGAAAGTTAACTGTGACCGTTTCGAAAATGTTTTGACTTTTTTTTATTCTGACGAATTGACGAAAGTTGTATGTCGTCTTGACATTGAGAATTTGTGTTATGGTTGACGAAATTTACTAAATTTACGAAAGAATGGCTCAACCTCTAGCTTGGATGCCTGATTCCCTTTATAATTATTCTATTTCTTCTGTTGTTACTAATTATTCAACGTATGAAAAAGACGTTAGAACTTTTCATGGCTGTGTTATTTTTGATGTATATTACAAAGTAAGGTTCTATATAGATCCATGTGGTCCTTGCGAATATTATTATGTATCGTTAATTTTTTATCATTTTCCATAAATATATTTACCCAATTGTTCATTTGAAATGACATAACATAATGCACATTTAACTAGATGTATTTATTATCTTAAATAGTTTCTTCTATGCATTTGGGACGTTCTGAAGATTTTCTGTAATTTTATGTTATTGTTCAAGCTTATAATTATTTTTATAATTATTATTCATGTTATTAATATTCATAGTTTGTAATATATCTATTCAAGAAAATGAGGTGGCTATTTATATGGCTATAATTTTAGTTTTAAATCACTTTTAGTGTTTTTCAAAATTTTAATAGTTGCAATATGGTTACTTTAAATTTGCTATACAATTAGAGTGTATGCATGTGAAAATTTCAGATGGGTATTCATACGTCTTGATGCTGTGTTTATTGCAATGTGTAATTCTTCTAATGAATCATGTAATAAATTTGATTTTGATACACTGGAACTTGTTAGATGATGCAATTTTTTTTCTTGCTCACTGATGGTGCAACTAACTGCTGATAAAACACAACAGTGTTTTGCTGCTGTTGTACTGAACCATTTTTAGTTGATACATTCGTGTATGAATTTGAAGTCAATTTAAAATGCATTTATTATATAGATGTTATACTGTAAAAATAAATTTTTTACATTATGTTATTTGATTATTGGAAAATCTGGAGCCATTTCGATTTTGGTAGGGAGTCATTATTTTTAGTGCTTCCTGCTTGGTAGTGAATTTTCATAAAACATTCATTTTTGGTTTTGCTTCTGAAATTCTATTTACAAATTTATGTTAATAACTGAACTTTTGTTTTTACATATTGAAATGGGAGATTTTAAGTGCATGTTCAGCAGTCAAAAGTTTTAAATGTTCTGTCTGACAAAAAGAAAAACAAATATGAGATCAACAGACACTCCTAGGTTTGGTTTCAGTTATATAATTTTTGTTTTCATTTCAGAAAGATAAGGTAAGAACTAGATCACCAGGTTTCAAACTTTCCACTCACTACCATATTTTAGCTGCAATATTATTGCACAATCCAATTCATTCTTAGAATTTTTCAGAACCCCAAATGTACATATAAGTAGGAAACAGATAAGGAAAATTGGACCTTAATTAATGATAAATAAAAGAAAGATACTTGTCTGTTAAAGCGGCCACTGAACTCACTTGGTGGCCTTCGGATTTCGCCAAGCTTGCGTGTTCAGTATTCTACAGATCTGATAATTTCCGGATGGATTTGTTTAGGACTGTCATGCTCTTCACTTCCGTTGACTTTTTGCAGGGATGAGATTCGAGATTCTTCCGCTTTTTGGCAGATTTCCGCTTTTTTGTTATTTTGGAGAAATTCCGTTTTTTTTTTACCCCGCCACAAAAATTTTCTTTTTCTTCCGAAAACTCTGCTTTACACAAAGAAAAGAAACCTTTCTGTCTTCTATTTTTAAAAAAATATGCTGGACCGCGTGGCTTAACTCTACCATCTAGGAAATTAGCTGATTCACCTTGTACTGACAAATCAACATTATTATATCAGCAAGCTCTACAAGGATGAACATTCCAACATATTCTGTGCCATTAAAAGTATTAATTACCACCCTTTTGCAGAAAACAAAACCTCTGTGGCATATTTTGCAAAAAAAAAAATTGCATGAATATGTTGGAAAAAAAATTAGTTAAAAACTTAAGGTCATCTTGTAGGACGTACCAAGATGAAGAAATAAAAAAAAAATGAAACAAAAACAAATAAATAAACCACATCAAAAAAGAAAAACTCCTGTCAAAAGAGGTAGCTAAAAAGCTGTGTGTAAATGCAGCAAAAAAGCAGAGAATAAGACATAAAAAAAATCTTCTCAAAATAAAAAATAAAACCGATGATTTACCTAGGCATTCTAGAGACAGTGTAGTCCCAACAACTATGCCAGTAATTAAACAGATAGATACAAATGAAGATTGTGCAAAAACTTTAGCTTTTACTGAAAATAAACTTGCAGAGGATGCAAACACGTCCTTTAAAAAAAAATGAAAGAAAACCACTTCTTTAACAATTAAGGAAATGTTTCGAAGGGTTTCAAATAACAATATTGCTAAATGAATGTCATTATAACTGTACAATTTCTCAACCCCTCTCACTTTATAAGTTGCAAAATCATTGTTCTGTTACTTTTGCAAAAATGTATAAAAATAAAAGAAATAAAACAGAATTCAGTATATGATACATTATTATAATTTATAAAGAGCTTACTTTACACAATTGCACGAAGAAAACGAAATTATTGTCCTTATTTTTATTTATTTTTTGAGCTAACTTTTATCAAAAGGCTATTAAATATAATTCTTCTCAGACTTCTTTTGGGGGAATGTTGCATCTCGGTGATGTTCAGGTGGTAAATATGTTTTAATGTCTAATTTTGTATTTTTTGATGCCCCTGTTGATGTGTTAAACTTGTTTTTTAACTTTTAATGCGAATGATTTAATAATAATTTAATATTCTTTTTCTTATTTATACATACTGAGTTATAGATAATTAAGTTATTAATTATTGTAGTGTAATATTTTCATCATGTTGCATGTTCTGATGTTCTATTTCTTAAAACATCTTTCGCATATAAATTATGGTACAAATTTTTTGCTGGCACATGATTTCAGTCTTTTTGCATTTTTGCCAATCTCATCCCTGCTTTTTGACGAAGGAACGTTTTGAGATGAGAGCTCATTTTGGAATTTTAAAAAATGTAGAGTCCTAACATTCAACGAACGAGTGTAGCTACTAGGTTCCTGCTTTGATGAAAGAGAAGCCACTCATGTTTTTTCCAAGTTTAAAAAATTTGCCAGGTAGCCACTTCAGATGCTGCAGGCATTGCATGCACAAATTGTCCTTTTCAGATGCTGCAGGCATCGCTTGCACAAATTGTCCTTTTCAGATGCCTCAGGCATTGCATCCGCGAGAGACAAATAAAAGGCTCATTGCACACACAAAACAAATGTTCTCACATCGCCAAACTGTCTTCCATCTTGACGATATATCTCGGTTGCTTGGCAATTCAATCTCGGTGGCCGCTATAATGTGGAAGTACCAAAAGAAAATAAATTGTAAAATATTCATGTGCAGAACTTCAGTGAAATGTTTCAAATTAGGATGGCTTTTTCAATTACTTTTATTTACAAATATTAAAGGATCTGAAGAATGCTAGCTGTTATTCACTAAGTGACTCCAGGTGCCTGAGGATGGTACCCATAGCTTAAAAAGCTCTAAATTATGCCATTTCTTATTTTGATGTCGAGTTTTTTCCTTCAACTTATAAGCAATCAGATATTAGAAATAAGTGACTTCATGTTCTCTACATTATTAAGGAGAAACATTGTGTCATGCAACTATTGAAGCAATTGCAATGGTATGGAGATGGTAGGCTGATTCCTGAGCTCTCCCAACAAATGCTCTGTCAATAGCATACTCTCTACATGGCTTTAATTTCTATGTATGGTTATGTCCTCTAAGAATGTATATGTATAAAAGAAGGGAGAATATTGGAGTAAATAAGCAGTACAGGAATTTATGAATAGAAATAGTTTTTGTAAGTTAGTTGAAAACCTGGCATTGCTTGGGATCCAAATTTTTTCATATACCCCCTTCCATTTCTTTTTCTACAAAATATTGCTCATAACTTTCCCCAACAAATGTAAATCTAATTTAAATCCTTTCTTGTTGAATTAAAACTTTTAATTCTAGCTTTTTTTATTACTTTATAATAGTATGGTTTGAATGAAAATGGAAGAATTTTATAAAAAGAACATTTATTTTAAACAATATATCATACAATAACTAATATAACTTTCAAAATGCTTCCGAAAATATATATTGAAAAATAAAATGCAAGAATAATAAATTTAAAAAAAAGGTAGCATAATATTTTGTTTCGACAACGTGAATTATAATGGAGATTAATTGATCTGATTAAAAATATAAATTTTAAAAATCTTTAGAACAAGCAAAATGTTGCCAAAAATATCTATTGCAAAATAAAACATCGACCATTTGTGCTAATCCATCAATGTGTTGATTATGACTCTGATATGTCAAATAGTCTGGGTGTGCATACTGAAAAACACACACACACAAATAAGCTCTTTAATATACATATACAGTGCACTCCCGATTATCTGGGTAAATCACCAGGAGGGATAGCACGGACAATAGAAAAACATGGATAATCCGAAAACTCCATTTTATTAAAGAAGAAAATCAACAACAGTACAAAAATATAAAAATTACTTGCATTTGCATGCTGTATAACATCAAACTAGGAATTTTTCTTTTAACATTTACTGCTTTAAAAAATCTGTAATGCTTCTGCTGTTTGTTCATCTCTTGTCGTATATCGACACATATTTTACGAACCGCAGTAATGTCACCGTAATTAAATCCTCTTTGTCTGACATAATCTAATAAAGTTCCCACAGATTGTAGAGCAGCAGAACAAGAAATTGTATTTCCCTCATTTAGTACATCTTCTGTATTATCAAGTTTTTGAAGGATTTCTAATTTTTGTTTATCATTTCAAACGTTTCGTTTTCGTTTCACACCACTCATTTTTACCAGTAAAAAATTTCATGCTACTAACTGACGATAAACAAGACGCAAAAACTAAAGGAACACATGCGAAAGTGTAAGAAGACGAAGTTAAAGAATGACGTGTCGGGGAGAAGCGTATTCATATGAGAATGAGCTAGCAGGAAGTGGATGATCCATTTCTTGGAAAATTAGGGGTTGAACCGGTAGAGATTGCACATGGAAGAAGAACAAAAAATTATTCTTTAACTTCTGTCGTCACGGCTCACTAGTTTCACGGAATGAATCTCTCGATCAAACATCAACGTCGATTTTACCTGCATGATAAGCGTGAAAATGTTTCTCTTTAAATTTTTTTGTGAGTCCGGAATGAGCACGGATAATGGAGAGTATACTGTATATCCATTTAGCTCTTAAAAATCTAGTCTTTTAATGCTAGTCTTCTGAATGCTGCTATTATTGATATCTGATTACATCCTTGACCCTTGTGAATTCACTGGGATGATTTGTGGTTTTTGTGTAGTTTGAACACTTCGCTTACCTTCTGAAATGGATGGTATTAATTTTTTTTTTCTGAAATTTTGAACTGTGAGGGAATGATCGCCTTCTTGGATACCAGGTTAAGAGGTTTAGGACTTTGGTAGTCTGCATTTGAGTGAGCCGAAATTTTTTTTTTTAGAAATCGATTTTGGCATAGTGCGGAAAAATTGAGCAATAGATCTGTTAAAACCCTCTAAAATTTCATTACTTTCGTTTAATAATTAGCCGCATTCTTTGGTATTAAAAATTGAAAAAAGCCAAAAATCTTATTTTTTTCCCAAAAAAATATATATTGAAAATTAATTTTGAAATTAGTTCTGGCATACATCGGAAATCAAGAAAAAATATGTTAGTATTAATTTTGTAAAAAAATTGAATAAAAAGTTAAATTACTTAATAATTAACGAGTTATTATTATTTATAGTACTATTTAATTATTCAATTAATGTCGATACTAATTTCGAAAAATAATTTTTATAGTACAGTTTTTTTAGAAAATCCGATTTTTTTTTTTTTTTTTCATTTTTCTCCAATTTTTCATATTGGGGGCATGGTTAAATATTGAGAGAAATTGATAAAAATTTTTGTGGGTTCTAACTGACCCATTATGTAACATTTTCGTTGTATGCCAGTAAAAATTTTGGAATTTTTTTCAAAATATTTTTTTTTACAAAAAACGATTTTTCTCTTTTTTTTCCTGTTTCCAATGTCAGAGGGGCACGGCTAAATATTGAGCATTATTCAAGAAAATTTTTGTGAGTTTTAACTGGCCCATTATGCAACTTTTGCATACTATGCCAAAATCAATTTCGAAAAAAAAATTTTTTTAGCATATTTCAGCCCACCCTAGTCAGCACACTCCATTTTAACACTGGCATTAGCATTCCTACTCTTCATATCCATTTGAATAATTTCTGTTAAAAGGTGGATTTGACATGTGATCTGCAGTGATTTCATTTTCTCAGAAATTAGCGAAGTTATTCTTTTCTTGTTCTCTTTTTTGGTCCCTTCAACTTTCTTTTTCAGGAAGGTCTTATAGTGTGTGTCAATCTTGGGTTATGTGTTTTTGAATGGGATTCATATAAAGTGCTAAAAAATAAAATACTGGGAATGAAAACTGTTAATATTCTTTCACCTTTGATTACATTATATGCACATACGTATTTGGCTTACTATATTGATGCAACACTTCTAGATTACCTAATGTAAAATAACATGCTGCCTTTTGAAAATCATGGCATAAATCTATAATGATATATATAAAAAGTTTGCTTAAAATTTCTGAAATTATCTGTTGGAAGAATGCATGGAAATTTCATACTTAATTTTATTCATCATTTTCAGCTGTATAAAGATGGATTACTCTGTCAGCTAGGAAAAGAGTTTGAAAATTTGGATTTGTTTCATAAAGTCCTTAAAGTCAGTGATAAAAGGTAAGTAGTTTGTTACTTTCTTTAAAACTGAATTTTGAATGTATTTTTCTTGCATTGGAAATGTTTTAACTTTTTCCTTACTGTTGTACCAGAAAATTTTTTACCTTTGAATGCGGGTCGATGCAACTGCTGTACCAGACACCATTGAGAATTTCACTCCCCTCATTCAACGGAGTTCTTCTAGTTTAAGTCCCCCTAGCCTAAAGGTTAAGCAAGGCTGGCTTCAAGAGGTATGGGGACCAACTGGAAGTAATTTTGATCAGCTCTGTTTCCTATCCAACATGTATCGAAGAAGATATAGAATCATAAGAATATTAAAAGAAAGATCTGTTATAAATATTTGTTTTTTTTTACCTATGTGGTAGAATGGAAATGAATCAAAATGCTTAAAATGAGTTAATACACCAAACCACCTCTGAAAAGTACATAGTCACTATAAAACATATTAAAATTAGTTATTTAAAACCAAGGCATGCATTCAGAATTTGCAATTCTGTTAATGACTTTGGAAGTCAGCTTTCAATTTACCTGTTTCTGATCTTCATCCCCAGTGATTTCAGTCCCGATGAAAGCATGCTTTTTCGTAAGCCACGCTATGAAGGAGAGTTATTTTTGCCATTGCTCCAATCCCTGGAGGCTGTGTTGTGCGAAACGTTAAGAGAGAAGGCATGACATAAAGAGCGCCTCGCTTTGATTGTTCTGCAGAACATACATGTTGAGTTTTTTTTGTTGTTTGTGCGTAGTTTTTTTAAGGAGGAAATGTTCTGCAAAGACCGCGTTTGTTCTTCCGTGCTGAGGTACTTAGACCTTTTGGTTTATTTTTCAGCATCTTATGAAAAATATGTTATATAGGAGTAATAGATAAAAATATTTAAAAAAGTAATTAAAAATGTGGAAAGGTAC